>QANX01002027.1:0-72406 GCA_003254975.1 Ochetophila trinervis | reverse complement strand
ATATATACAAAATAATATTCGACGAAATATATAAAATATTTTTATTTATATTACATAAACAGGTTTACATAAATTCTCCATGTGCATTTTGAAAATTAATTGGAAAATGAGTGAGCATATAAGGTTTACATTAAATTTTCTAGATCTAGGCAAATGCAAAATAACCGAGAGAGCAGACTATGGTGAACCTTGTCCAAGTATTAATTGATTGTCGTTCTTTGACACCGGACTTGGAATTGTAGTGTATTAACAATGAAACATTTGATATTTAGATAGGTGAACTACCAGAGGCAATAGATCGACGATTTGTAGTGGGTCGAAGACCTAAAAGAGCTTAAAAATTATAAATATTTCATCATTTACTTCTATTTTGAAATGGTATCAGCTAAGAGATAAACCAAAAAGAATATCTAAAGAAATAAACAAAAATTGCTTTATTCAATACATGCATAGTTGGATTTTTTTTTTCATTTCCTTAAAGAATATTTCATTCATTCTTTTTATTTTGAAATAATTTCAGCTAAATAATTTGGCATAACAACTTAAACTATTTTAAAATAGAGGACAAGAAAGATATATATGTAAAAGAGAGAAACGAATCAAGAAATGTGGATTGTTAACGTGATGATGTGCCTATTTATAGATAGATAATGGTAGGTGCAACTTAAATGACGAATTAATTACCTTATTGGCGACGCTAGCATCGCTAAATCCTTGATTTGGGGACGCTAGCGACGCTAATTGATGCATCGCCAATTTTGATGTTATTGGCAATGCTAGCGTCGCGATTTGGATGTTATTGGAGACGCTAGCATTGCCGATTTGGATGTTATGGTGACACTAGCGTTGCTAAATACCTACCTACACTTTAGAATATTTATGCATATTGTTGAATTTTCTTTTTTTTTTTCTTTTCTGATGAATGTTTCTTTTACAATAATAGATGATATTCTTTCAATATAGAGTACGTATTTATAAATAGAGAATGGTAGGTCTGAATTGATTATTTTGGTATTGTGAAATATTAATTGTGGTAGGTGTGAATTAATTTTTAGCGTGAATTAAATACTGATACAATTGGTGACACCGGCATCACCTTTTTTGCAAAATTTGTACAATCATTGCAACATTGGTGTCGTCGATTTGAGAAAAGGGGTGTCACCAGTTGAGAAAAATGGGGTGTTGCCAATTTATCACAAAAAGTTATAGAGCGCAGATTTTTGGCGACATATGCAGAATTTGTGTCACGGAATATATTTGGCACTCAAATATTTTGGGACACTTGTCAAATGGGTGTCGCTGGATGTGTTTGGCGGGTAAAATTTTTGGGACACTCTTCTAATGCGTGTCGCAAAATATATTTGGTGTGCACATTTTTTGCTACACTTGTTGAATGCGTGTCATTGAATATGTTTGGCGCGCAAATTTTTCACGACATTAATCAAATGTGTGTTGCTATTTTGTTCAAATTAGAACGACGCAATATTGTTGAGTCGCAAATTAATTTTGTGCGATGCAACTTTTGATTTGCGACGCGTAAGTGGTGTCGTCTATCAACCATTTTGGTGTAGTGAAATAAAATAAAAATTAAAGCATGAGAATTACAAGTCCCAAGTGAAGAAACAAGCACAATAAATGGAATAAAAGTTGTTTGTTTCCCACAAGCTGCACCAAAATGTTACTGCCAATTTTTGGTTTCTCCCCACTTGGCCGCCTGAATCATTCCACAATCACAAAATAATAAAAATCAGATTGATGTGTTGACCCACATTATCTTGAATTTAGGCCACTTTGGATAGCTGGAGAACACCAACAGCAAAACACTTTTCGAAATGGGTTGCATAAGGGTTTTACATTAGCTTGATGTGTTGACTTTTCGATCAACGATATTATTTTTAGGAATTCGGGTTTAGGGAAAACATTCAGTCTTTTTTAGAATACATCCAATTACAAAGATACTGTTTTTTTTTTTATTAATGGTTGAACTCAAATTCCTTCTCCAATATAGAATATCAGTTTTGCTATAAAATGGGTGCATATGTATATGTCCAGCTATATCACATATAATATAATTCTATTACATGTAACTCACCAAATATACAATCTAATTACATATAAATATATTTAAAAGAAGCAAGGAGAAGATTTAAATACAAAAATCGATTCACTAAACTAGCTTAAATCTTAAACTACTTGAACTAGAGGAGCGGTACAAGCTACTAATAGGCTTACTACAAAAGAAAAGGCTATTTGATATCCTTTTTAAAGGCTCATGTACTCTGGACCATAAGATGGATTAAGGACGACTAATTAAGGAAAGGGAACTAATTCCATATATCAATTAACTTCTTGCCAACCTATCCCTAGACCGAGGGATTGACCTGTTGACTAGGCAAGAATACCAATACTAATTATGATAGGAGAGACCGATAGAGTTGAACAGACAGCTGACAACTCGCGATTGAGAAACTTTCTATCCAAGTTGTGCTTTCAGTTTAATAAAATCATCCTCTATCATTTTAGCATCATTTTAAAGTCTCGATATCTCTTTCCTCCTTTTGTCGGTGCTTTTCAAGGCCTTTCTATCCTTAATAGTTCCTCTTTCTATTTTTCATTTCATTAAGTCATGCCTTTAGGTTTTTATAAGGGTTTTCCAATTTTCCTATTTAAATTTGAGTAGTTTTTCCAAACATAGTCCGATTGTGCCTTACGGAGCCTCTGGAGTCATTTGAGGTCTTTACCAAAAATATAGGCGAACTCTTCCCATAAGGCATTTGCAATGTAGTCTATCAATGGCTCATTTGGCATTTATTTGTAGGAGGGGGGATACGATTGAAGAGCTTAGGATACTTTTAGAAGTGTAGAGGCAACATACTTATCCCCACACTCTACAAGGTCTAGGGTTAGCACTGAATCATTCGAAATATTCGAGGAAGGTGAGCAATAGCTTGCTTGTTCGACTTCGTACATCTAGTGAATTACATGTAATATGACTAGATATACCCTTAATAACATGGACATCATGCATATATATTTTATAGCAAAGTTATATAAAATTTATACAAATATATACATGAGCATGCAAAACTCACCTTATTTTTAGTCCTATTGGTCTTATACATTTTTATTTTACTGTAAATAAGGAGTTACTATGCATTACCTAACTCGTGTATATATAGCATCATGAGGTAACACCTTAAACGTACTCACTCAATATATATACGTATGGAATGTATTGCATGTGTGAGTCATCATATCATGTCAATGAAATTTTATGTAAAATAAAATGGATTAAAATAATAATAAAAACATTTTTATGTTTAAATATTACTAGTACGTTGCATGGCAATGGGCAGTAGGTGACATAGTGGTTCAACTATGAGTGTAGGATTAGGTCTAAATAAAAAGCTGTTAGAATTTTTGTTAATTTATTTTATTGTTAGGCTGGTTAGGCCATTTCTTTGTTAATGGGATGTTAGGTCTTATTTTCATGCAATATTGTTGACATTAAGGCTATGTAATGTAATCCATTGCCAATAATAAAGCAGTCAATTAAAAATTCTAATTATCTTCCCTGATTGCTTGCCTCTCTCCCTATCTTTTGAAAATTCTAAACTCGTCATTTGATATCAAGATCAGGTTACGGCTTACCAAATGGATACCCGAGGCAAGACTAATGCATAATTTCAAAATGAGGTTATTGAAGCCTTAGCAAGGCATGAGACTAGTATCCACTAAGGTAATGCTAATTTTGAGCAGGTTAACACACAACAGATGGTCCTCTCGGAGCTTCAATCCCTTCGTGTCTCAACCCACACACCTCAGACATCACCTAAGGCTAACCTATTCTTAGGGGAGATTTTCAATTCAAGCTATGAACCAAACCATTCGCCCCTCAAACTTTCATTCCCTAAGTTTGATGGAGACGACCCTAAAGGGTGAATTTATAAGGCAAATATTTTGACTTCCAAAATATCTCCCTAGATCGACATGTTCCACTAGCCATATTCCACATGGAAGGTTTGGCTCTTCAGTAGCACTGATGGTTCACAAAATTTCATAGATCCATGTCCTAGAAGGAATTGAAAAAGGCCATTCTCCTTCATTTCGGGCTTACCAAATTTGAAAATCCTTTTGAGGCTCTAGCACCCCTACAAAAAACCACAACTGTTAAAGCGTACCAAGAAACCTTTGAGAAGATATCTCATCAAGTCAATGGGTTGCCAGAATCATTTTTAATCGAATGTTTCATTGTTGGACTATGCAACAACATTTGCCTGGATGTGAAATTCAAATAACCACTCTCATTATCTGAAGCAATAGGAGCAATGCGACCCATTGAGGAAAGAAACCATATGGAGCGGAAGTTGTCAACCAAACCTCTTTTTTACTCTCGGACTGCTGTAATATCCCAAAAAGTTTTGATGAAGCCAACGCAAGAATTATTGGGACCACCACCATAATTGAATACTACTCTGAATACCAATTCCATAAATTTTCACCGAATATCCACATAGGAGGCATACAAACGTTGAAAAAAAGGGTTGTGCTTCTATTGTGATGAAAAATTTACTCCTAGACCCCCTGTGTTCAACCCTAACTTTCCATGATAGGAGACCAAGCCAAAGCCCTCTTGGAGAATGATCAGGGAACCATGACAGAGGCGAAAGCTGAAAAGGAAACCTTCCTTAAAATTTTGTTTCATGCCATTGCAAAAACATATCACCCATAGACCATCTGAGTTTTGGAAAATTGAGAAATAGAGATTTGACAGTTTTAATAGATGGATGAAGCACCCACAATTTTATCAACCAATCTGTGGTTACCAAGTTTAGTTTACCAATGGCTTGAAACAAGAAGTTTCATGTTATGGTCGCCAACAAAGAATGCATCGAATGTTCCAAACTTTGTGATTCCCTTATGGTACATATTCAAAGACCAAGGTACAACATATTATTATGTCCTTCCAATAGCTACTTGTCAGATGGTTTTAGGCATACAATGGCTAGCTACGCTCGGGTCGATATAAATGAATTACAAGCGGCTAACCATGCTGTTTAAGAAAGATGGAATACAATATACTTTCCAAAGAATACAACAAGGATTAGAATTCCTTTCTCACAAGGACTATGAAATTTAAGTGGGTTAGTTACGCATGGAACAAGATTTTTCATTCAATTTCTTTCCACAACAAACTCTTCAAAATTCTATCTTCATCCTTCAAACTTAGATAAACTCTTATATCCACCTTCCAACAAGTTTTTTAACAACTCACAACTCTTACTCTCAGAGACGACATGACCACTGAACTCCTCTTCTATCCAACAACCAACTAGTAAACATAAAGCCATATTGGTTTCCACATTACCAAAAATTTGAAATCGAAAAGATGGAACGAGAACTTCTCTATTCAGGTCTCATTCGACCCAACTATAGCTTGTTTTCTTTGCTCGTATTATTGGTCAAGAAGGCAAGCTGAGAATGGCAGTTTTGTGTTGATTATCGAGAACTCAATACCATCACTGTCAAGGATAAATATCCAATTTATATGATTGATGAATTGTTAGACGAACTCTATGGTGCCTGATTTTTTTCAAAAATGGATACGCGATGTGGATACCATCATATTCGAATCCATGAAGCGGATATTTCCAAAACTGTTATGAACATACAAAAGGCATTACGAGTTTATGGCCATGCCATTTGGGCTAACTAATGCACCAAATACATTCCAGAGCCTAATGCACAATGTTTTTCAACCATATCTACGGTGCTCAATCTTGGTGTTCTTTGACGATATCTAGTTTACTTTAGGAATTGGAAGATTACCTAAACCATATTCATACAATTTTGACCCTCTTTGATGCCAACCAACTCTTTGCAGAAGAAACTAGGTGCATCTTCAATGTGACCACGGTGGAGTATTTGTGTCACATTATTTCTCATAAAGGAGTCAGAGCGGATCCTTCCAAACTTCAAACCATTCGTGAATGGCCGACTCCAGCTACCATATGGGAGTTTCATGGGTTTCAAGTTTTGGTAGGGTATTACAAGAAGTTTATAAAGCATTTTGGAGGAATTGCAGCCCCGCTCATCAAGTTACTCACTAAGGAAGGATTTCAATGGATGAATGGGGTCAATGAAGCTTTTTGACAATTAAAAAAAGCATTGACTACAACCCAGTCCTTGCATTTCTAGATTTCTCACAGCCATTTGTTATCAAATGTGATGTAAGTGGATTTGGAATTGAGGTGGTACTTGCAAAATGGTCAACCAATCACCTACTTCAATCAAGCGGTGCAAGGGTCGGCTTTGTCTCTATCCACCTATAAGAAGGAAATGCTTGCAGTGGTGAAATATGTTCAAAAATGGCACCCATATTTGGGCAAGAATTTCATGTTTTACACGGATTAGCGGAGTTTGAAGTTTCTATTGAAGAAGCGAATCACTACTCACGCTCAAGCTCCTTTGGTTACCAAAACTCCTTAGGTATGATTTTCACGTTGAATTCAACAAAGGATCTGAACCAAGCTGCGGACTCACTCTCGTGAGTCAAGCTTCTTCTTTTGTCCATTTCAAAGCTCCAATCTTATTGATGGAATGACCTCCAAAAAGAGTACATTATCAATATTTACTATAGGAATTTCATATCGGCTCCTCACTATATCCAACATGATAAAATCTGGTATGAACATGGGAAAGTATCACTCAATCCCACATCTAGTCTATTGCCGAATATTATTTCAAAATGTCATTCCTCGCTGACAGGGGGACATTTCTGTTTCAACAAAACTTTATCGCGGCTGCGAAGTGATTTTTGTTGGCCAAGCATGCAAAAATTAGCCATGGACTTTATCTAGCATTGCAATATTTGTCACCGATGTATGTCTGATAGCCAAACTCATGTGGGATTGTTACAACCATTGGCTATTCCTAACCAAAATTGGTTAGATATATCGATGGACTTCATCGAAAGCTTACCATATTCAAATGGCTTCTATGTAATCATGGTTGTGGACCGGTTCTCCAAATATGCCCATTTAGTTCCTTTAACTCATCCCTGTACTGCCATGAATGTGGCCAAGGCATTTTATCAGCAACATTGTGCGCCTCCATGGCGTGCACACCTAAATTTTGAGTGGTCATGACAGAGTTTTCATTAGCTTATTTTGGCGGGCTTTATTCCAGCTACAAGGAACCAAGCTATGCATGAGCTCGACTTACCATCCGCAAATTGATGGCCAAACCAAAGTTGTCAACTAGACCTTAGAACAATACCTCCATTGCTTTACTGGAGATCAACCTCGCTAGTTGAAAGATTGGTTGTCTTGGGTTGAATATAGTTACAACACCACTATGCATGCTACTACTCGCATGACCCCATTTGAAGTTATGTATGCCATTCCTCCACCACCATTTCTCACTTATGTTCCGGTAACAACCCAAAATGAAGCAGTTGATTCATGTCTTCGATATAGGGACGTTATTTTAAAGCTTCTTTGCGATAATTTATTGCATTCCCACAACTAAATGAAAACATTTGTTGATCGATGGTGGTGAGAGATCACCTTTTGAGGTAAGTGTATAAGTTCGGGTTTAGTAGCTTCTCGGCATCTTCCTCCCATTTTTGGTGAAGCTATTGTTCTACCTCAGCAAGAAGCGATCCTTAACCATCAAGTGATTCAGAGAGGTTGTTATCGACTAAAAAATGAAGACTTAATGAAGTTGCAAGGAGTTCCTATTGAATATGCCACATGGGAAAACCCATAGCGATTATCTCAGACTTATTTAGATTTCCTCCTTGCAGACAAAGAGTCTTAAGGGGGGAGGGATGGTACATTGCATGGCCCATGCAATAGGCAGTAGGTGACGTAAGGGTGTATCTATGCCTGTAGGAATAGGTCTGAATAAAAAGTTGTTAGGATGTTTTGTATGTTAGGTCAGTTAGGCCATTTCTTTGTTAATGGGATGTTAGGTCCTATTTTCATGCAATATTGTTGACACTGAGGCTATATTTTGTAATCCATTGCGAAAAATAAAGTAGTCAACTAAAAAGTCCAATTCTCTTCCCTAATTGCTTACCTTTCTTTTGAAAATTCTAAACTCATCAATTACTACTGAAAATTTAATTAGACATTTATTATACTAGAGCTCGGCCCTTTTATTCTAAAAATAAAAATGTTATATATACACAAACAAATTTACACAATTTGCTAGATCGACTCAATCTGGTTGGGGGAATTGTCAACTATACCTTTACTGTCCACATTTTCTTATTCTTTCTTTCCCTCTTTAATTCCCTCTCTTTTATTTATTTCTTTCTCTTTCTTTTTCTTTCATACTCTCTCTGCAAGTTATTTCTCTATTCTTCTTTTTCTTCACTCAAACCTATTTTTCCTCATGGATCTCCTTTTAAAAAGAATTTCTTTCAAAAATAAAAATTAACTCTTGCTTTTAAATGAATGAGTTTAGACGAGGAAAAAAATGAATAAGAAAGAAAAAAAGATTGAGTTTGCTGAGAAAGAGAGAAAGAAAAAAAGAAAAGAAAGAACAAAGAAGGAGAGGAAAAAAATTTGGTTTAGGGTGGACTAGAAGAAAAGAAATATTGAGCTTCATGAAAAAGAGAGGGAAAAAAGATCGAGAAAGATAAAGGAAGAGAAAGAACAAAGAATTAGAAAAGAAAAAAAAAACAAAAAGAGGTGAGTTGCGAGAGAGAAAAAGAGATGGGGGTAAAGGGGGGTGCGCAATAAAAAGTTCATCTAGCAACAAAAAAGAAAAAAGGTATTCAGGCGGACAATGGATTAGGCTTGGAGTTTAAATGTCGGACAAACCGAAATGGAATAGGGTTAACTTGGGTCAGATCGGGATAACCGGGATGGCATCAAGCCCGAACCCCAACCCAGATGGCCCCCGATTTTCTTTCCTTTTTAATTTTTTGAATAAATGCACCACTTACCGGAGTGGAATTGGGTTAATCAGGGTTGGATCTGGCTAACCGGGATGGTTTCGTGCCCAAACCTTAGCTTAGAGGCCCCTTAGTTTTTTTTTTTTTTTGAACAAACGCACCACTAATCGAAATGGAATTAGGTTAACCGAGGTGAGATTGGGCTAATCGGGTTGGGGTCGAGCCCAAACCTCAGCCTAGAGGTCCCTCTATTTTCTTTCCTTCTTTTTTTGAAACCCACGGGCAGTTTTATATTTTCTTTTCCCCCTCTGCGCTCTTTCTCTTTTGTTTCTCTCTCTTTCTCGGTAAGCTTTCTTTGTCTTTTTTTTTTCTTACCCAAACTCATTCATCTCAATAAAATACTTTTTTTTTTTCTAGTAATCATTTTCTATTACTATTGAAGTTTAATTTGTTTTCTATTTTTTTTTTAAATAAAGTAACTTATTTCTTTCTTGGTAATTTTGATAAAATGTAATTTAAAAATTTGGAGTTACATTAGCTTAGCCGGAGATGAAGGAGTTTGGGTGAGAAAAAAAAAAGTAGAAGAAAGAAAGAGAGAAGGAAATAAATAAAAGAGAGAGAAATAGAAAAGGAAAAGAAGAAAAAAAAATGTGGGCAGAAAAGGTATAATTAACAATTCACCGATAAGTGCATAGTAGATTAGGGCATAAAAAATAAATTTTAATAATGAAAGGTAAAATTGTCTTCATACCCCTTTAAACTGGGCAGTTAAAAAAATGTCATTTTCCATCCCCAACCTGCTCCAAGGGCCATCTAATCCCTTTGTCCACCTGACCATCAAACTTGCAAGTCAGGGCTTCACCATTACCTACATCAACACCTTTTCGGTCCACAAAATCAAAGCCCAACCGATTGCACCGCAGACATAGACGACGAGAACATCTTAGCCAACGTTCACAAATCTTCAGGTCTGGACATACGCTATCCTTCGATCGTTCCCTCAACCGAAACCAGTTCATGGTTGTATTGGTTCATGTCTTTTCCGCTCACTTCGAAGAAGTTTTAGGAATATTTTCAGATCTTCAAAAACCCAGTTAGTTACTTGTTTGGTCGCTAATACATTTTTTCGTTTGGCCTTCTGAGATTGCTAACAAGATCAGCCTCCTCTATGTTTTTTATTGGACTCAACCTTCTTCGGTTTTCACTCTCTATTACCATCTTCATCTTCTTCAAAACAATATCCATTTTGCTTGTCCCGTAAGTTTATTTTTTTTCCTCTCGCTTTCTTCCATATTTCCACTTGTGCAAAATATGAATAGCACATCCCAGTAATGTCTTGTGTGACATAGTTTTGCTTTTGCTATTTCAAAATTTTAGCTTTAGTTAAAAGATCACATTTCTAAAAAATTATCTAAATACTCTCTAAAGCAATTTTTAATTTTAAAAGCTATTTTTGACTTCTCAAAGCTATACCAAACAAAATATAAATATAGTTTATACTAATTACTAATTATAATAAATACCATTATGAATGATGTAATCTTTATCATTGAAATTTAAAAGATCAATGAAATCAAACCTCATGCTAAAGTAAATGATATTAGTCTTTAAAACAAATGGTCATTTTGCTTGTCATTTTTTGGGGCCTTTTACTATAAGACCTCTTTTTTTTTTTGTCTCAATGGTGAGATTGGTTCATAAATGGATTACATTAGTTCATAAATGAGCAATGTTGGTCCATAAATAAGTAATATGTTCATAATGAATAATATTGATCTATAATTAAGTAAACATGTTAATCATTTTATGGATCAATATTACTTATTATAAATATATTATTCATTTATGTGCCAATATTGCTCACTTATAGACCAATATTATCCAATTATAAACTAATATTGAAGATCTCACCAAAAAGACTCCAAAAAATAGGATCTCATTGAGTAATTTTCCTATATTTCTACTTCAAAAATTAGGAAAGTATAAAATATATATATATAAGAATTTTTTTAAAGTCTTAATGCACTTTAGTATTTTCTAAAATTGAATTTGTACACATAGATGTCTCTACAATTAATTTGTGCAATTGACACTCTCTAATTTGAAAAAAGTTGCACATTTGTCCAATTTAGTTAAAATTGTCAAATTCTATCAACTTAAAAGTTACGTACATACCAGGTGATTCTCAAACTTGATCTCTTCATTTTTAATTGTACCAAAAATTTAAAAACATGAAAGAAAATTTGAAAATTCATTTACAACTTTTTTTTTTCTATTTTTTTTTAAAAATTAGTTTTTGATACAATTAAAAATGAGAAAACCAATTTTGAGGGTAACTTGATATGCACGTTACTTCTAAATTGACAGAATTCATTAATTTTAACTAAATTGAACAACAATATAATTTTTTTCATATTAAAGAGTACCAATTGTACATACTAATTGTTGCTATTTTTATGTGTAAAAATTATTTGTTAATTTTGTTATGTGAACAAATTTAATTTTAAAATGTATTAAAATATTTTTTTTTAAATTATAAAATATTAAACTCACAATCATTATACCGCCAAACAATGTTTATTTTTTTACTACCGAATACTATTTTCCGAAACGGCAGCTGGACATTCTCATTGTTTGACTTTATATTACCGAACAATTTAAAAATATTAAATTAAAATACCGAATATGGCATGTTCAGCTACAAAATGTTTCATATATCTATAATGTTCGGTGGTAAAACAACAAATATGTCCAAATGAAAAAAATTGGTCATGTAGAATGAAAATTTGATTGAGCAAGTACAAGCTTTCAAAGGATAACCAGCCCAAATGTGAGATAGTCAGAAACAGTGTAAATTTTCAAGTTTTGAGAATGATATTCCTAGACTGAAGTGGCTCACTGGCTCATGCATCACTCAGCTTAGTTTATTTTTTTGGTGAATACTCAGCTGAGCTTTTTGTTATTTCTTTAAAAGGTTTTTTCTTTTTTCATGACCAATATTCAAAGAGCAAAATACCCAACCGTATGCAGAACCAAGCTAACAAATCTGGACGGCTCCAAATAAAATTCCATAAAAGGAGACATTGAGAAGAAAAAGCTCCTTAGAATTACGCACTTCTATTAACCCATAGCATGTTTTCTAAACAAAATTTGCTCATGGAAGAAATTATACAAATTGTGAACAGCCAAATAATAACCTGAGTACATTCATTCATCTTGCACTTCTTGTATCCTGATTACACCGGAAAATTCTAAGTACAGATTTATTTTTCCCTACAAAAAAATATACTAACACAAATACAAGAATACGATAACCAACAGCCATAAGAAACAAGACCAGTAAATTTTCCCACTTGGAGCTGTTGTCGGTGGAGATCTCGTATGCACTGCGAAGGGCCTGAAACCCGGATATGGTCCTCACCTGTCCAACAGCAAAGGAAGTCCCTAAGTACTCATTCTCCAGGAGACCCTGCATCATGAATAAAGGCACAGATTTTAAGCATTCAATCAAAACTTTAGCCAATTAATTCACTCATTCTATAACTCTCAAAACTGAACAGTATTTTGAGGTCATTACTACAGAAAACAAGGCCTATTTTGAACAAAAATACTATTTAAAAAGATAAAGAAGTTGTTCTTGCCTGGATAGCGTATGTATGGAATGCAATGTAAGATATGGGATACATCCAAACTGGGCGTGGCAATGCACTTCGAACTCTAAAATAGCCCGCAGAAAGCATCATTACGACCTGAAATGGCATTCATCTAGAGAGTAAGATTATGGAAGGATTTATTAACATTTCCTGACTAAGATAGACAAACTCACTTGTATGGATACTAGAGTCACGATGCTCCAGAAAACATCTCGCCATAAAGAAACAACAACCAGCATTAGTCCTTCATTAACCAAGAGGCACATGAAGAAGTTCAGCACGAAGTACATCAGCAAGCTGAACTCATCTCTCAACCCTATGAGGAAATAGAAGACAAGACTTGATGAAATGGAGATCAGAAATAGGAATGGGATGCTTGATAGAAGTTGCCCCAAAAGAAAGACCAACACCCCAGAATGCTGGTTTGATTCTTCACTTGCATATATCTGCAAAACAAAAAGGCAATTGGTTGTTCAACTTTTAGCAGACGAACCAGTTGGATCTTTTTTAAACACTGAATCTAAAAATATCACCTGCCCAAAATAGAGAAAATAAATTTTGTAACAGGGTTATTGATGGTGTAACATCTTCATTTTCTTCATATACAACCCAAATTACCATCATATTTTGTTTACTCAGAGTTACAGACAAGTTGCAATTTACAAGGACATCATCATCATTATCAAAAAAAAAAAGTTGCAATTTACAAGGAAATTTTCCAGCTTCTTGAAGTTGACATGAGACAGAATAGCAGCCAGCATTACCTTGATTTCTTTCATTAGCGTGGGCACTCCAGCAATGCTCAGAAGTGCTGTAAATGATACAAAAACAAATATTGCTGCAACTCTTGTCTGAAAAGATAAATGGTCAAGGAAAAAGAAACTGACTTAAATATCTCACGAGAGAACAAACATAGGTGCCACATCAAAAAGATAAAAGAAGAAGAGGAAGAAATCTAAAAGCAGGTTTAAACTGACTTAAATATCTCACAAGAGAACAAATATAGGTGCCACATCAAAAAGATAAAAGAAGAGGAAGAAGTCTAAAAGGCAGGTTTAAACTTTGATTTTATTATAAACTAATTACAATAACAATTATGCCCAACCAATTGTAGAACGAAATTGGTGGTAAATTTAAGTCATCTTTATTTAAGATCTTATTTGAAGGGCAGTGCAGTGACTCCCTATATTGAACTTTCAGACTTAACACTAGGAAAAATTCATAGATGTATATGAGCAAGGCTTGTTCTCAACTACATAGGCTTTTTTGAATCAAACAACAGATAAATAGACAGCTTAAATTAACAGTAATTAAACTTACCAACTACAAAGTGAAAATATCAAGTGCTGAAGGCACATCCATTTAGCTATCTTCCCATAACAAAGGAAAAAAATGAAACAAGGAAATACATAATAATGGAAAAGGAGGTATGATTCGTGTTTATAAGTCAGAAAAAGCAGATACATGCACATAATAATACTTTTTGATATGCACAATAACAATCATGGTTTGACAGTACAACCTTATGTCATACTAAAACACTCACCAAAACTGAAGACAGAGAATGCCCCAAGCTTGAAAAAACTGTACCAATACAAAGCGTAAGAAACATATAAAGAATGAGACGAAGCCAATAGTATTTCCAGTCCCTTGACATGATTAATAACGATCTCCAAGTTAAAACTGCTACTCTTGTTGCAGTGCTAGCCTTTCCCTTGCTTTTGAGAAGTGGACCTTCCTATAGAAGCAATTGCATATGGCAAGTTAATGATATAATTTAAGCCAAAAAATAATCACCATGTGAACAGAAATAGCCATATGTGAACAGAAAAAGATGGGTACATATGCCATCAGATTCATGGTCATAGGTATTAACTATGTATTTTATGCAGTTGTATTAACATGAATGTTGACATGCTATCGCACTACCACATTAAGTAGGGCATGAAAACACCTAGAAATTTTTTTATATGTTGAGACTTTTAAATTAGAACCACCAAACACCCAAATAACAGATGCCAAATGCAAGATGTGCAATTTTTAGTTGCAACTTATTGAGTTTGACAATCATGTGCACAAAGAATTCAATAACAAGATATAGACTCAAACCTTATCTGTGAGTCTAAGAATCATAGTTTCAACTGCAGCGGCATCAGCTGATGATTTATAGGTTGCTTCAAGGGTGCGTATTGCCACAGCAGTATCCATATTCACTGATGAAAAATCTCCATTGTCATCCTGTTAAAGTATTACATAAACATCTGCTAAGGATGAATGTACTTTTTTCTAGCCCACCATAATGCAAGGGATGGCATGATTAAGGGAAATAAATAAATAAAACTGCTGAATATAAGCAATTACCTGCCAATTTTTGCACATAGCAATGATCCTGTCGAAATCCGTATTTATTGCACGTAGAAAGTGATCAGAAGGACTTTGCATAATAGGACAAGGGAATCCAGCATTTGAGAAGTGCTTCATCAGCAAATAGTACATGTTAGTTTTTTTTAATGCTAAATCAGGAGAAAATGATTCAGTAGAACTAGCCCTGGCAACTTGCTATATCATGTTTGTGTTAAAAAAATTTCACTCAAACCCAACTTGTTAGGCTTTTGTGTTGAAATATACATATTCAAACCCTCAAAAATACGATCGGATTTGTGTCATGTTATATATCAAGGCATGTCATGTTGTGTTCGTGTTAAAAAAAATTCACCCAAACCCAACCGGTTAAGATTTTATGTTGAAATATGCAAACTCAAACCCTCAAAAATATGGGTGGATTCATGTCGTGTTCACGTGTCTTGTTGGAATTTGCCAGTTCTAACTAGAATTTCATAATGCCGAATTAGCCTCCTAAAGGATGGAAAGCAAGGACTAAAAAATTTACAGCATAATTGATTTCAAAATTTTCTACTCCCTCTACTATGCTCTTGTGACAAGGGATTGTACATGCCCAAAGAATAACTCAGTCACTAATATGCACCACATACCTAAATAAGACCCTAAAGAAAAATTTTCTTCTCTCTTATCTCTTTTGCCAATCAAATAAAGTGCAGAACATACAGAACAATTTATCAAACTTGTCATAAAAATACGTCTTGTCGCTAACTTTTGAAATTTAATATGCAGAACAAAACGAGAAGGAAAGCAGTCCACAAATATACCTGCAAGCAGGCCAATGTTTCTCCAAAAAACAGAGTATTTCCATTTGAAAGCAGACAAATGCGGTCAAAAAGACCAAATACTTCAGTGCTGCTTTGGTTAATTGTAAATATGAGAGTGCATCCCATGCTTGCAAGTTTCTTCAATGTAACCATCATCAGGAGAGCAGATACACTGAAGAAAATTATTTGACAGTGAATGAGTGATGAAGTTAGCCAAATTATTTTTTATAAAAGAAAGAATTCTTAGGCACAAGTCACAATTATATAACACCAAGACCAATTAAGAAATTGCAGAGACAAATTTATGTTTAGAAACCAGAATAATTAGAAACCAGTTTCTTAGAATTTAAACAAAAAAGCAAAATGCTCCCTGTCTCTGATGTCATGGCAGAAGCCAACAAAAAAGCAGCATCTTAACGTTTGTATGGGATATCAGGAAAGAATGGGGGGGGGTGTTATTGGATGGGGGGATGTTTGTAAAAGAACACCCTACCTATCAAGATGATAAAGAGGTTCATCTATAAATAAGATATGAGGCCTCATTACAAGTTCCCGGGCGATGCTAAGACGCCTCCTTTCACCCCTAGGAAGGCCCTTCATATAACAATGGCCACCTATCAGCTTGTTTGCATAGTCACTTAGTGACATAGCAATGATGGCATCCTCAACCACACTCTTTTTCTGACAAAAAAAACCAGGAAGCTGAAGCAATGCTGAGTAATACAGATGTTCCCGGACTGTAAGGGATCCAATTAGAGTGGTTTCCCTCTCAACAAAACCCTGAAATTGAGAAAAACTGTTATCAAGTTGAATTCAAACGAAACTTATTTAAAAACAGTAACTTTTTAAGAACTTTTCCTATGTTCTTTATTGTATCACAACCCTAGATTTCTACAAAGCACTATGGCAAGTGGTAGAAACCTATAATATAGAGTACTAGAAAGATTCAACAGCATGGTGTCACTATTTGGAACTTACATATGACCCATACGGCATGTGTGATTTCGTTCCATTCACAAACACCTCACCATACATTTTGGCTGAATGATGTAATCTTCCTAAAGTACATGAGAAGAAAAACAATGGTTAATAACAAATCCAAGAATAAGAAAATTAAAAATTAAAATGCTCAGTTGATAGTGATAATGCATTCTTGGAGACCTGCAATAGCCCGTAATAGTGTGGACTTTCCTGATTTGGCAGGACCCATTATAACTGTCATAGTTCCTGGCAATGCATAGCCATTTGAACTCTTCACCACCTTGTCAGAGTACTTCCTTTTTCCCTTTATCGTGACTGTCAAATCTTTCCACACGACTGAAGCCCCAGCAATCTTTCTTGCCACAGCTGCACCGTCTGGCAATGGTGGGGATGGCAAGGACCCACTATTGAGCTTTGAGAGTGAAGGGGAGGCTGGTGTAGTCGCAATGTTGATCGAATCACCTCCTTCATCCACCCTAACTTCGACATCAGTATCCTCCCATTCTGGTGAATCCTCAAATGAGATGGGTTGTCTGAGTGAACCAGGTTTTCGCAAGTAGAAAAAGTTACTTGAGGGTACCCTACTAGCTGGACTGCTTGCTGAAGATGATGATGACCTGTAATTATCAGAATGCGACTGTATTTCTTCCATTTTTTTCTCTAGATATTCAAACTTCAGCACATTCTGATGAAGAATACTTCTTTCGTATCTAAGTTAAACATATATACTATCATTCCAACCACATAGAACAATTCGTCTCATAAAAACCTGCAACAAAAGCACCGTTAATGCTTTCTGCTACATTGCTGACAAATTGTTGAAAAAGAAGACAAACACCTTGAGAATTGAAAAGACAAAAAAAGCGACAAGCAAGCCTATGATTTTTGAAATAAAAGCTGTCACGCGTTTTCAAATAATGGGGAGAAACTGAAAAACGAAGTTGGGGAGCAGCCAAAAACCGTTATACAAAGTTTCTATGAAAGAAATAATGCCTTTGAGAAAAAAAAAAATAATAATAATAAGAGATATATTATAATATATAATTAGATTGAATTCCTTATGTCCCTGAAAGCCCATGAAACTAAATCAAGCATGGAAGCATTTTATATCCATATGGTCTTTTATATGTTAAGAATTGTCCAAGAAACGCCACCAAAAAAGAGAGATTTACATATTGCAGAAGTCAAAAGAAATAAAAAAAAAATAACTAAATGGTTCTTAGCTTTTCCTCAATTTTCTCAGCCAGAGAATTGAGATAATGGGAAAACCGTTGATGCTACTAAAACTTAACAATAAAGATTTATAAATAATAAATACTGCCGTAAAAATAAAGCCAAATTGCATTAAAGAAACCTTAAATGCTCAGTTACAACATGAACCAGACAAAAGAAAAACGCATAAATATAAGCAAATTCTCTACAGTTTTAAAAATCAAACTTCACAAAATAGTGAAAGAAAAACCATTTACTTAATTATTTTCGGATATATACATATATATATATATATATATATCCATATTCTCAACTTGAGCTAATTCCAAAACCCAATATTCAGTTTTTTTTTTTTTCCACAGAAAAGGCAGGAAGAGGTAAGGAGAAACAAAAAGAACAAACCAAACTTTAAAAACCATAGTATTCTTCTTTATCTATTGGGACCCAAGAAAGGGAAAGACTTTGATACTCAAATTTGCAAAATATCCCATTTTGGAAAACTTCAGCTAAGTCTCTCATTATGGTAAAGATTAACGCAGCATTAAACACAAACCAAGTTTGTTCCTTCTACTATTTTCTTGGGTTTTTTTTTTCTTTTCTTTTCCCAACTGGATATAGAGCAGAAGCTAAAATCAAACTAACGTCTAAGAATACAAATACAATAATAGAAAGCTGAAGAGCTTAGAAGCAGAGGCAAACCTGGATCTGAGTGAGAGTGCTCGCAGAGAGAGAAAGTGAATGTGAAAGCAGTGGGACAGAAAGTAAATAATATTGTAAGTGGATTATTTGACCCGCTTTTCGGGTTTTATAGTATTTTGCTTTGCATCTAAACTTTATCTTTTTTGTTTTTTGTCTTTCCCTTTCTTATATTTATTTTCTCATTTATAATTGAAATGAAATGATTAATGCTGCCAACACAACATTTACAAGGTGGGAAAAGCCTGCAGACCCACATTATATATTATTTATTTTTCTGTTTCTTTTTATTTTTCTATTTCATAATGAGACCCAACAAAAATATTTAGTTTATAGTTTCCAGACCCCGAAAATGAAAAAAAAAAATTTGCTCTTTTTCCATGCACCTGTCAACCATAGAAAGAAACAAGTTTTAGCAATTTAAAGTGTCCAATTGCTCCATTAATTATTAATTGATTTTTTTCTCTCTTTTTCTTTTTCTTTTTCTTTTAAATAATTAAATACCAACTTAGTCATGTCCTTGGCGCTTAGCAGCTGATAAAATTCTTGGAGCCTTTTCAGTCAAGTTTTTGCATATGAAATGGCAAACTCTTTGTTCTTTTTATTACTGTTCCTTGTTCTTTCATTCTTCTAATTCAATGATTTTGGAATCCAATTTGCTTTTCGAAGAGCTGTTGTTATGAATCAACCAAGGCTTTTAAAGGTTATTTTGACTTTGTTGGGAGAAATAACGCGGTTGTCATTTATTAAACAGTGACTTTTTTTTCCCCTCCTAAATGGATTGCAAATCCAAGTTCTCTAAGCTGGCGTAGAACAGAGAGATTTGATATTAAATAATGTGCTTTTTCTTGAAAAAGAAAAAAATAATTCACATTTATTGATTGATACTAGTAGAATCGGCAGCTATAACATGATGATTATGAGCGTATAACATTAAAAATAATAATCAAAAGAGTGTAAATAAATCTGGTAATGAACACTGATAGAGACAAATAGCAATCTTTTTAAGATTATATAATTCCCACTTCGATTAAAAAAAAAAAGTAGAAGTTAAGTTGTCATTAATATTGTACATGGATCGCACATGTAATTTTGTTATTTTGGTTAATTTTCTATAAAAAGGAAAGAGAAAATTAAACAATGTCTTAAAAGGAAAGATCACAAATAACCCTAGAAATTAAGGGGTAATGTCAAAAATTAAAAAAGATTATTAAAATATAAAATAAAACAAGAATAAAGTAAAAATAGAGACATGTAGTCAAACTTTTGTAAGCAAGTGCAGATATGCAGTTGGCAAAGACAAAAAGAGGCACCTCATCGTTTTGTTATCATTAATTTAACATTGCGCTTAAAGCTTGAAATTGAAATCTTAAACTTCAATAATGAAAACTATTAACTTTCAGTTTAAGAATTATATGAATGCCTTTTATGCTTTTATTTGTTCTAGTTGGATATAATTTACTAACTGATAATGTGCTTCTAATATGATAGATAACTATAGCACCATAAATAAACCAAAATAGTAATAGTAGAAATAGTAGAAATAGCATTGCTAAATTTCATTTATAAAAAATTTAATTTAATTTAATTTAAAATTAATTACATTTTAATGCTTTTAGTTTCAAAATATTGCAATTTAGGACTTGTTTGTACCATAAATATAATTTGGAGTTATTCAATTTAATATTTGATTTATTTTAAATGTTATTTTGAATATTGATAAAAATAGATTTTTCCCACATTGTTTGAAGATCAAAGCATATGAGAATTTTCAAGTATAAATAATTAGCTTGGAAATCAGAATTTACAAGAGTCCTACATCGGAAAAGTAACAAGCATCATTAAAACTCTACCTTTATAAATACAAGCTTCACCAACATTGAAAAAAATCTTTGCGTATCAACACATAAATACAACATAAACTACTTAGTTTATTCTCGTTAGAATTTACTTCGAGTAGTCAAGTATTTTTAGTATGTTCTTAATTAAAAAAATTATTTAAAAGTCATTTGATATGAAAGACATTTGTAACCATTTAATTATTTTGTTCTCAATAATTAATATAATTGTTTGATTAAGTTTGATTTAATTGGCGCACACTTTATTTTTTTTGAACTGTTATAGATTCGAAGTGGCAAACTCGCGCAATAGAAGACGACTAATTGTTGTGATTTTATCCCAACATACCTTTTTGCATGTCTGGTGGGACTTATTATTTTTGGACAGAGAAAATGGTGCAGACTCATTCAAAGAATCAGGAACCTGACATACACGGCGGTATTAGCAGCCGAAATGTGTTGGATGAAGATGAAAATGAAAGAAAAATTGGCAAGGCTCCAGACATGACAGAGATGTCCACCAAGGATTCAATCCGTGAACTATCCCAAAAGCTGAAGGAAAATCACCGGAAGATGGAAACATTTCAGGAGACCCAGCAAAAAATGTTGCAAGGAATCATGGAATTGCTACGCCAGCAGACGCAAATGACCTAAGCTGCTTCGAATGGAGCAAAGCCGACTAACAGCCAGGAAGAACAATAGGTGCAAACCTTTCACGCCGTACCCAAAGGCAACACGCCAAAGACTGAGGCACCAACCTTTCAGGCCGGGTATAGTGGAAACGATGTAAGGGTTATGCTTAAGCGGCAAGTCCAATCTAACATTCCTCTACCAGCTAGAAACAATGTTCCTGCCGGAGGGCATGCTGACAACCCAGGCCAGAACGTGAATGATGGTCTTAAAGAACAGATGATGCAAGCTTTATAGGCTATACTCGACGTACATAGAGGGAAAGCAAATGTCCAGACATATGACAACCTGCTAGCTCAGAACCAGATTCATGGCGGGGGGCATGCGAAGCACTTTGGACAAAACTATAGGAATGGACACTATGATGCTCATGCCTATCAAGCAAACTTCCACACCCCGGCGCGGAGGAATGGACCAAACTAGATGAACCACGGCCAAAGCATGGATCGGGAGACCGTCGATACCATCATCCAAGAGATGATAGGCCCTGCATTCAGAAAGATTGGACTCTTGTCTTATATGAGGTCTTACCTCGATGATGTCGACTGGATTGAATTTCCTAGGGCATTCAGGTTTCCTAACTTCACCCTTTTTTCTGGAGAAGAGAGACAGTTTACCGTGGAGCACATAAGCTGCTTCACTATCCAGTGCGGAGAAGCAGTGGCCAATGAGTTTCTAAAGCTGTAATTGTTTGCTAATTCTTTGACAGGTCTAGCTTTCACCTGGTACATCAATTTGCAACCAAACTCAATCTACAGCTGGTAAGAATTGGAGCAGAAGTTCCACAAGCAATTCTATAGGATTGAGCTGGAGATCTCCATGACTGACTTATCATGTCTACGACAGATGGAAGGAGAGTTGGTGCAGATGTTCATAAGTCGATTAAAAAAAATGAGGATCAGATGTCACTTAGACCTACCAGAAAGGGAGTTCGTCAAGTTAGCACAAGGCGGACTGAGCTATAAGCTTCGAAATAAATTTGAGGAAATGAAATTCTATGACTTGTTAGAGTTGGTCTCTCAAGCCACTCGGTATGAAGGAATTTTAAAGGAGGAGTACCAGAGGAAGAACTCGTATAGAGGGTCATACAAAAAGGACCCAAATACTGAAATTAACATGGCAGAAGTGGTGGCCACATGTCCGTACATTTGTAAAGCTTTGGCTACACTAACAAAGAACCAAAGAGCTCCTCAACTATTCATGGACATGAAGAAGAATCAGGTCAAACCATAGAAGATCTATAGTTTTTACATTTTCAAAGCTGATCAGATTTTTGACTACCTGCTGATCGACAAGGTAATTAAATTACTTGATGAACATGTCCTGCCAACAACTGAAGAGATGAAGAAAAAGCCATAGTACAAATGGCATGGCATGGCATGTGGTCGCATCAGACTGTCAACTATGTGGTCTTCATGAATGCTATCCAGACAACAATTGAGAAATAGACATTAAAGTTTCCAGAAAAAAGAAAAGAGATAATGCAAGTGGACAATAATAACCATTTCCCATTGGCTGAAGCAAACATGGTTTCAGCCAACATATCATATTTGATGAGACCAAGGGTCAAGGCAGACTTAAGACAGACAACAAGCGGACGAGCATGGAAAAATGACATCAAACTTGGAGAGGAGTATTCGGCCGAAAAGGCTGAATCACTCGCTAAGCTGCTTAGTAATTGATGCAAGCATAAGGCCAAAGAAGAAGAAAATAGGCATCCTCCAAAAAGTAAGAACATGTCCAAGCCATTGATCGAAAGACGAAGCCACAAATTAGTATTTCAAAGCTTAGGTCCAAGGATGCAGGACGAATGTGGAGAACAGAACGACCGAAGCTAAAAAAATAAGCCGAACTGAGAATCTATGTCACTTTTTCTAGGGACCGCATGACAAGATTGGTTTGGCAGAAGATCGAGAAGCCAAAGACTTTCAAATCACCTGCTATGGAGGTAGATCGTTAGTATCATATAGGATATAAGTCCTATCAGCCACTTACCAAGACCCAGAAAAGGCGGATACAGCACCAGCATGCCAAAAGTCGGACAATAATAGTAGCTCCATCGGAGAAGAAAAATGATGGTATCATGCCAAATGAGTTAAAGTCATGTCTCGGCGAACTGGATGAAAGACGTGAGATTGCAGCTCTATCTAAAAAACTCAACATCTTATCTGGAGCTCCACAAAGGAAGAAACCCGTGAGGAGATGGATCAGAAGGCAAAGTGCAGAAATTCAGTTGTGCTTGAATGATATGGATAATAATCCAGTAGAAGAAGACAGTTATTTCTTCAGCCGTCAAGTCATCAATGATCAAATTTTGAATCATGGATGAGGTGATGATCAATACAGTCATTGTCTTGCCTTTGTCATTTAGCATGATAGAATAAGAATGTCATCCAGTGAAAGTCATGATCGAAAGGAAATACGGACATAGTGTAAGATGTCAAATTGAATGTTGGAGGAATCAATATTGCTTTGCAATTTTATTTGCTTCAACAAAATTACAAAGCAAGGGGGGCAATGTTTGTACCATAAATATAATTTGGAGTTATTCAATTTAATATTTGATTTATTTAAAATGTTATTTTGAATATTGATAAGAATAGTTTTGTCCCATATTGTTTGATGATAAAAGCATATAAGATTTCTCAAGTATAAATAGTTAGCTTGGAAATTAGAATTTGCAAAAATACCACATCAGAAAAGCAACAAACATCCTTGAAACTCTACCTTTATAAATAGAAGCTTCACCAACATTGAAAAAGATCCATGCGCATCAACACACAAATATAACATAGACTACTTAGTTTATTCTCGTTAGAATATACTTCGAGTAGTCAAGTGTTCTTAGTGTGTTTTTAGTTAAAAAATTTATTTAAAAGTCCTTTGATCTAAAAGGCATTTGTAATCCTTTCATTATTTTGTTCTGAATAATTAATATAATCGTCTGATTAAGTTTGATTTAATTAGCTGAACTAGATGTTTTATGTCCTTAAAATATTACTTTATTATTATTTTTTTCGCTGGAATATTACTTTATTAGTTAATATTGAAGAACTTGGTACTATGGATTATGTCTACCAAAATTAAAATAAAAAAGCTCAATGTGGTAGGTTTTAAAACCAAAGTCCTAAACTATAACATCGTTAAACTCAAAGATATTAAAATGTAATTAATTTTTTAATTAATTTTTATTTTTTGGACGTTTAAATTATTTTGGTATTTGATTCCATTTGTTTTGTCCTTAAGTATATAGTACTATTACTCAAACTATAAAATAAAAAGTAATAAAAACCACTCATTTTGAAATGTTTCATGGACATCACAGACTTACATTATTGCCGAAACAAATTAAACGTATAAACTTTGCTTTTGGGTTTAGTGGGGTTTTCATAAGAAATTCATAAACATGCCAACCATATATAGTTTGCAATATTAATCATAATGGTTCTTTCAGACTTTTTGAATACTCAATCAAACAATCTTGTAGTTTAAGCAAATGAGTGAGGGGGAGGCTCTTTGGTATTGAGTACCTCAACAGTTTCATTTTTCTTATTAGATTGATAATCATAAAATTGATGAGTCAACACAATGATGGTTTCCATTACAAGCACTGGCAGTGCTCTTACTGAAGCAATTTTAGAACACATGGATGAAAGAAAATTTCACCCAAAAAAAAAATCACCAAAAAAGATGAGAGAATATTGTGTATGAAACGATGGTTCATATCATCTATATTATTATAAATTATCATATTTACATAAATTTAGTATTTTATAATTATTCGCAATATTATACAAAATAAAGTTTAATAAATTAATTTTTATTGGATATCTGATTGTGAAGGGTTTATAGCACCAAATTACTTATACAACAAATATATTTATATATTCAAAGATTGGCACAAAAAAGCAAAAAAGCAATTTAGACTTTAAATTTTTCAAGTGCCTTTTTTATATATAATCTATTTTAGCTAAATTTGATTGTGCTAAACATAAAATTGATTGAATTAAATTTAAATTAGTCTACTTTAATCAATTTCAAACAAAAATACTATGGATAAAAAGATGTTTAGGAAATCTATATATCTCCTACTTATGTGACAATTGATATTTGACTTGTATTGACTTCCATTTATCCGTTTAAAGTTGATATTTGACTTTTATTGACTTCCATTCATCTATTTAAAATTTTAAGGATAAATTTTTCTTTGAAGTTTATTAATATTACAAATAGATATTTTCAGTTTTAGAAATGACATGTTTTCGACCTTAGCAATCCATTCGAAAATTGTATTTTTCTCTCTAATGTAGGAAATAAAAATATTATAATACTCTCATCTCTATCATTTTTCATCTATCATCTTTTAATTAATTTTATTTAAAATCTTAATTAATCAGCTCTTCTCAATTGATTTTAACAAAATTTTAATTAATAATTAAAAATTAATAAAATCATTCTAATAATTAATAGTTAATCATTAATAAAATCATGAACTAAAATTTTAATTAATTAATTTAATTTAAAATCTTAATCTAAAATTCTATATGTTTCTCCTTCTCATTCTCTCTCCCTTTCCATCTCTTTCCCACACCCCTCCCCTTCCATCACAACTCTCCTATGAACTCTTACCAAAACTGCTATGACCATATCTCCTAAAGAACTCGAAGGAAGCCCCAAACTAATCACAACCAAATAGACTAGGCTTACAACTCATATTGGTGGTTTTTCAATTATCTACCTCACATTCATTTTATTTTTTCTCAATTTCTTCCTCATTAACATAGATTCTCTTGTTCCATCAACTTTAACAAAAAAATTTGAAAATTTATCGCTGAATGCTTCTGCAGGAATGCCTAAGATTTTTTTTTCTTTTTTTTTCTCCCCTATATTTTTCTTTTATGAAACTTCTGCATTCATAGCACAAAAAAGATTAGGAAACGAATCTACAAAACAGAGGGATAAACAGCCTCTGTAATTAAAGAAAGCAAAGAGGAAGGGCTCCCTTCAAACGAAGAGGTCTTAAACTGAAAGCAAGAATTGTTTTTGAGGGCTAGCTTTGCCACTCTATTAGCACAAAAATTAACATTTCTTGAGACCCAAGACAGAGACCAGGGGTTTCTATTGAGGAAGTCACGGATTTCTACGAGAAGATTACGAGAATTCCAGTTTCCCGGGCAAAAGGAGTCCTTGACCTGGTTCACAACCACTTGAGCATCACATCGCCAATCAACTACATACCATTTTTCTTCAACTGCATGTTCGAAGGCCCATAGAAGAGCCTTTGTTTTAGCTAAATCTAGGGCCATAGAATTGAAGACAGTTGATCCAACAAAAAGGATATTTCCAGTAGCATCAAAAGCAACCATTCCAGTTGCCGCTGAGGAAGGATTAATAGCAACATCAACATGGACAGCCAAGCTGCCATCTAGAGGAGGCTTCCAGCAATCAAAAGTCTACTAGGTCCTCGGCTTGAGAATGGATTCAAGGCTAGCACCTGCAAAATCCTCCACCATCCTTTCCCACAAGTTCACCGCAAGGGCTACATCAAAACATTTGTCAAACAAATTCCCATTTCTAGCATTCCAGATAACATAGAAAAGGGACACAAAAATGAGGGGTTTAGAGGACTCGAAATCATGGAATTCAATCATCCTTCCACAATCAAGGCACCACAGCATAAGGTCTTTCACAGAAGCACACTCAATACCATCCATTCAACTACCCCATTTCCCTGCAAAGGCCACAGCTCGAATGAAGTTGCAAGTTTTAAACAAGTGAAATGGGGATTCGTCTTGATCTCCACAAAACCAACAGCTGGCATCCTTGAGACCCAGTCTGTGTTGGAAGGTGGATTTTGTTGGGAGGGCATCCGAAGCTAGCCTTCAGCAGAAGACTTTTAGTCGCTCATGCAACAATCCTTTCCATAAAAGATCCCATAATCTGCTTACATCTTCATCAGGGGACACAGAAAGGTGGCAAGATCGAACTGAAAACTTGCCATTGTTGTTTCCAAGCCAGATAAGGCAATCTTCATGATTGTAGGTAGGGAGGTCCACCTTCTTTATATGGTCCACCATCTCCGATTGACAGGTCTCCCTCCATTTCTCCTCATTCCATCCAATAGAGTCATAATTCATTAAATCAGCCACCCTTCGGATAGAACCTACCGTGTGAATAGGAAGAGCCTCTGTCCCTTTATTTGTCAACCATGGAATCCATGGGTTAGTTTTCAGATTGATAATCCAACCATATCCGATTTTGTAACAAGAACCATTAAAAAGACATTGCTTGGAGCTTAAGATACTCTTCCAAACTGGTGAGTCACCACTCTTGGATTTGCACCCAAAGAAGGAGTAGTTAGGGAGGTATTTTGCTCGAAACATGAAAGTCCAGAAACTATCCCTTCCACTGGCTAGATCCCATCCCAGCTTTTCTAGCAAGGCCTCATTAATCTTCTCAAAAAGTTTGAGGCCCAATCCTCCTTGTGATTGAGGCTTGCAGATGGAATTCCAAGATTTAAGGGCCAAGTATCTAGAATTCTTCCCTCCCCACCAGAATTTTTGCACCAGCGAGTCCATATCCTTGCACACCTTTGTTGGGACTTTGAAGGTCGACATAGAGTAGACCGGGATTTCCTGAGCTACGGATTCACTAAGAGTCAATTTGTCGACCTTTGAAAGGATTTGGCTCTGCCATCCCTCTAGTCTGTTTTGAATTCTGTCCTTCAGCTTGTTGAAATCTTTAATTTTTACTCTTTCCGAATACTAGATTGTTCCTTAAATAGACAGCCCCTTCCTTCATTTCTTTAAAGCCCTGCACATCCTTGATTCTGTGTTTCGGTCTTGGGCACATATTACCATAGAATAGGACACTGGATTTGTCGGCATTGGGCATCTGGCCAGACAAGGAGCAATATAGCCCGAGGCAACTGTTGATGGCTTGAGCATTGTCAAGGTTGGCTCGGCTTGTAATCAAGAGGTCATTAGCAAAAAGAAGGTGAGTGATGGTTGGAGCGGTGTTGCAAATCTTTATGCCGTGAATCTTGTTATCTGCTTCAATAAGTCTGGACAAAATCTCAAGAGAAAGAATAAAGAGGTAAGGTGAGAGGGGGTCACCTTGCCTTAGGCCTCTGTTTGGAGTAAAGGAGCATGCTTTTCTGCAATTAAGGAGGAGGGTGACCTCAACAGAGCTAATGCAGTTAAAAATAAGTCTTTGAAAATCTTTTTGAAAATTCCAGATTATCGAAGGCTTTTTTCATATCAACCTTGATAAGCATTAAACCTTGCTTACCTCGATGAGTCTTGACCTTGTGCAATAACAAAATTCTCACCTATCCATCTACCTTCGAAAAAGGCTCCTTGATTAGGAGAAATAATATTGGGGATGAGAGTCTTAAGTCTGTTGGTGATGATTTTAGAGACAATTTTATAAGAGAAATTGCATAGGCTGATCTGCCTTAGGTGATTAAAGTTTGTGGCCTGCTGGGTTTTGGTGATAAGGACGATGAAGGTTTTGTTGATGCCCTTTGGAATTGATTTTGTTCTGAAACAATCCTGCACAAAACTAATTGTCTGAGCAGCAATGATGGTCCAATAGTTCTTGTAAAAAGTCCCCGAGAAACCATCGGGTCCAGGGGCCTTTAAAGGGTGCATATTCCAAATAGCACAATTTATTTCCTCCTCTGTAGGAATTTTTAGAAGGTCTCTATTGTCTTCATCTGAAATAACACTAGTGTCTCTCCTCTCTAGGGAGCTAGGCAAAGATGGATTACTTGACTGAAACAAGTCATTAAAATTTCTAGAGAGGTATTGACTAATACAATCCCGGTCGGTGAGCCATTCATCCCCATCTTTGATTGCATGGATCAGGTTCCTTCTTCTTTTCATGATGATACTTGAATGGTAAAACCCAGTGCTGCGGTCCCCATCCTTCAGCCAGATGTAGCGAGATTTCTGCCTATAGATACTCTCCAGTCTCCTTCTATGTTCTCTGAGATTTGCCTCAATATTTTGCACCACCATTGTATCCAGATTAGCCTCCCCTTGAGCTTTGTATAGATCTAATTCAAGCTCCTTGATCTTCTCATAGGCCATTCCAAAGTGACATTTGTTCTATTTGGTGAGAGCTTTGGCTGTGTTATTCAACCTTCGAGCCAATTTGTGGGCTTCCATGCCTCCACGAAAATGAGAATTCTAGGCCCCGTCGATAATCTCTGAACTAGAAGGATCCCTCGTCCAAGCCTGGAAGAACCTGAAGGGCTTCTTTCCTGTTATAAACTCATCATGCATGAGAAGCAGCAAAGGGGCATGATCAGAGGCTTCCATCATTAGATGTTTCACCCGAGCTTTGCTGAAAATCTTCACCCAGCTAAGGCCGGCTAGGACCTGATCGAGTCTCTCCTTGATGTTGGTTCTGTTACAATGCTTATTATCCCAAGTGAATTTATTACCCAAGAAACCCAAGTCCACAGCACCCACTTTCAGCATGAAGTCTCTTAGGAAGAGTCTTCGATGATTGCAAGGTCTGCCTCCCCTCTTTTCGGCATCGGAGATGATCTCATTGAGGTCTCCCATTATAATCCAAGGCTGATCTTCATTTGCAAAAACTAATTCTAGAGCTTCCCAGAAAGATCATTTTTCCCCATGGTAAGGAGTCTCATGGCAACCAAGGAAGATCCATTCCAAACCAGATGTCATATCCTTCATTAAGCAGCCAATCAGCCACTCACTCTTCCATAAGCAGGTGGCCGTAATGTTGACATTCCACATCAAGATAAGGCCGCCTGTAGACCCCAAAGCATCAACTGTTATGAAATTATCAAACCTTAATTTCTTACAGAGCCTGGTGAGCTTGTTGCTACCCCCTTGGTCTCCATAAGAAAAACGCAATCCGGATTGTTCTTCTTGGGCAGATTTTTGAGGGCATTCATCGTGTCATCATTACCCAATGCTTTGCAATTCTAGGAGAGAAAGCTTAAGGTCCTTATAGCTTCACTTTCTATAATTTATTTATTTATTTATTATTTTTNTAATTTATTTATTTATTTATTTATTTATTTTATTTTTTTATGATTGGATCTTAAATTGGTGTATGAATAATAGCATACCGGGTGGTGTTAAAATATGATATAAGCTTAAGGATGTAGAATACTTTTGATTGATATATTTGTTCAATTTTTTGTGACACCTCAAAACCTCTAGGTGCATGCTAGACTTTAAATTGACAAAGATCATATTTTTTTGTTTGCTAGCTTTGATTATTACCAAGTTAATTTCTAAATTATTTCTTAAATTAGATTTTATAAAGTAACCATAGAAAATTTCCTTTTGATTTCCTTTTTTTCTTTGTCCGTAAGGATTTTGGTCATGCTAACCTATTTAATTTTTTTTAAGTTAAAAAAAGTTATTATTACTTTTGTTATAAATCCCTTTAAAGCCATTTATTGGTTTTAATTGGTTTGATTTAATGAAAAAATTTTATGGACATTCTTGGGTTGTATAGAAAACCAAGAAGTGGGGAGTAATTTTGTATTTCTCTACCTTGTTTTCAAATTTCTGAAATTACCCTCTTAAGAATTTAAATTTGTGACTAAGGTGAGGACATTTTTTTTAAAAAAAAAGGGATAAAATTATTTTAACTCATATTTTTCCCTCATTTTCAGCCAAAAGCACACAAATATCACTCTTTCTCTCAAATTTTCCTCCATAGCCGAAACTCACTCAAGCTTTTCAAAAAATGGTAACTCTTGATTTTCTTGCTCAAAACTAACATGCAAAGGCATTTTTTACAACACTTTTCGAGTTCTATCCTTTGGTAAGCATTGATTTAGCTCAAAGTTTATTTTTCTTTCCATTTTCTTCTTCGGCCGTGAACTACCATCATTAAAAGACCAAGATTTTTGGTCAGTTTTTGGTGTTTTAAAGGTTCTTTCGTCCCCTCCTAGCATAACCTCAACTTGCATGTGCATTTAGACAAGGTTTTTGGGTAGTTGCTTTTTGTTGGAACCAAGTTTCTCTCTCTAGAAATTTTTTCCACCTAGAATTTTGGTACTCTCTCTCACTCTCTCTTTGTAGCTTTTGAATGTGGTTGGGTTTTGTTGACCTGGTTATGTGTTTTATGACTTCCATGTTGTATTTGTTGTTAGGGGTGAAGTCGTGTGGTATATGTGGATTTATGGAACAGTTTTTATTGACTTTTGTGGTTTAAGTTGCAAAAGAACTGTTGTTTTGGTGTGGATGAACTATTTTTTGAGCTTTAAGTTTCGGTTTTTAAGTTATGTTTAAGTGGAATGTTGAGGAATCAAAACTTGTAAGTGTTGGATTGATATGGAGAAACAACCATATCCATTGTGGTGTTTTTATTTTTGTTTTGTTAGTTTTGCTTGGGGCTAAGGAGCTTATGTTTGTTAGAAAGTAAAGAAATTATGAAATCTTGGATTTGTTTTCGAAGTCAAGCATTTTTGGTTAATTATTGAAGTGATAAGTTATGTGAAAAATTTGGAATTGAGTTTGAGAGAACCGGTTATGTTCAAGGTGGTTAAGATGATATTTTTTGTTATTTTTGTAAGTGCAAGACTTGAGATTAAATGTTTGATTTATTTGTTTTTGTGGAATTGGTTTTAAAAGACTACAAGTGTTAATAATTGGAAAAATGGAGTTTGAGCCTATTTAAAAAAAAATTACTTTCTAAGAATATGTGCGTTAACTTGGAATTGTGATTTAAAGGAGCTTTATAGTGAACTAGGATGAAATTAATTAAATTTGGTGAAGGTGGAGGATTTAAAGTTCTTTAGTATCTTGTACCCGAGTTAGTATGGGTTACTAACTAATTTGTTTTAAGAGTGGTTAATTTTATTGCTTTTATGTTAAGCTTTTCAGTTAAGCTATTTTAAGTCAAATAGTATTTAATATTATTTATGCTTTGTTTAAATTCTACTTATTTTAGTAGACGAGCATCAAATGGAACAACGGAGCGAGCGTCGGACGGGGCTAGTTTGAATACAAGTCTTGTAAGTGAGACTTTTATGTAAATACTATTTTGTTATTAACTTGATATTTGTAATGGTTTTTGCAAGAATCCATAGCATGAGGTTTTTTTCAAACATTAGTTTATCAAGCATATGAATTTTTTTTACAATGATATATATTTAGATATATATATATATACTATATCATACTCGTGCGATGCATGAAAAATTTTATTATTAAAAATATTTTTAAATTATTAAAAGTGTAATTCTTACTATGAAATTTTGAAAGAAATTGAAAAATTATTTTCTTTCTATATTTAATTAATGTGCTTTCATTTTAGTCTCACAGCACAGTAAAACAATAAGTGAATTTACATATTATTCATCAAAAATAAAAATAAAAATGCACATTCACATATGATTACTAAATCATACCCCTCTTTTTATCTCTTCTAAACTTACGCACCCAAGAACCGTCTTCATTCTCAGTATCACAATGTAAAGAAGTAGAATCCTATTAGAAGAATTGACAGAGATATTATATAGAGGGCCATCATAAACCTTAAAAACATAGAAAAATGGCTATAGAATAATGTATACTTTCTTAGAGTCATCAATGATTTTAAAAGACTAAAATAAATCTAGAAATTGAAAAGCAGATTTTGTAAGCTGCAAAAATAATAATTGCACAATTACTCAAATCAACAACATAGTTAAGGTTATAGAGTAGTGAATATTAAGAAACGAAATTTACAGTTGTAGAAGAACCTGGATTCAAAAATTGAAAGATTAGATCATTGTCCGAAGTCATCCTACAACTTTGTAACTTGTTACTGAGAGTTTTAATAGATTATATAGATGCAGATAGATAGATATATTATTTTTATTAGATTAAATTTTAATTTCAATAATGAGAATTATTCAAATACATATTTAACTTAAAATATATATATATGGTATATTATGTATATGTTATATTTAAAATTGTAGAGTTATTTATCTATATTTAAAATATATTTTTAGATTTAACTTCAATTTTGAAAATATACCCAAATACAAATTTTAACTTAAAAATATATAAATTAGAAAAGAGATATCAATATATATATATATATTAAATGAGGGGGAAAAATTGAGAGGGAAAATTAAAATAGATTTTGAAAGGAGTAAGAGTTTTAATATATTATATAGATACACAATTTAACTTTAAAAAGAGGATATAAATTTAAAAAAGATATATAGATTAGAGAGGATTTTGAAAGGCGTAAAATTTTAGTAGATTATGTAGATATATAGATAGATTTAAAATATTTTATTAGATTTCAACTTCAATTTTGGAGATTTATTCAAATATAGATTTTAACTTTAAAAAATGATATAAATTAAAAAAGATATATATATATATATATATGTTGAATGAGCGGGAAAAAATTGAGAAGGAAAATTAAAATAGATTTTGGAGGGAGTAGATTTTTAATATATTATATAGATATGTATCAGTAAGGCTATTATCAGGTATACCTGACATTTATTTTGTTCAGTTATGAAATTCAAATGCTATGATTAAATTATAAATAAAGGATAAGTGGATAAATAGGTCATCAAGAATTTTTAGGAATTTAAATCACTTATCTATTTATTTATCACTTAATCATAGCTTTTGAATTTCATACATGAACATAACAAATATTAGGTATACCTTATAATAGCATGATTGATATATGTATAAATATATATATATATATATATATATATATATATATATACTCTATAGTTGAGATTTTGATTCATGTAATAATCACAAGTATCTATTTAAGCTTTTACTTTTGACTCATACAAATGAAATGATTTAAGCATGATGAGTTTTCTATGAATATTGAATTACATGTAATATCACTCATAGAACATTCTAAAAAATTTACCTTGGCTTATGATGTTGTAAAACTCGATTATAGATTGTGTTTAGATATAATAGATACGTTTGCTCATGACTGTTAGCCATCACTTGGACCTTGATTATGCATGGTCTGGAGCTTGCTAGACCAGTGGAGTGATGGTGTGGATGCATATGATGGTTGGTATATTTCTAGATGCCATATGATTTTCTTGTACTCTTGGATATCATCATTTTTCTTATATGCGAACCACATGCTATATTTTAATGATGTTGTTATCACTACGCCAAAATCGTGAATAGGCGATACTAAATGTGCAACGTAAAATAAAAATTGCATCGCACTTAACTAAGCAGCGACACAAAACTATTTTGTTGCATTAATTTTAACGAAACAGCGACACAAAGATGTCGCCAAAACATTTTGTGAGTGGAGCGAAAAAGATTCAGCGACACGCATTCGACCAGCGTCGCAAAAAATCTGCGCTCGAAATACATTCTGCGACACGCATTCGAGGAGTGTCGCCAAAATCTACATGGCAAATACATTTCTCGACACATATTCTATGAGTATCGCCAAAAATCTTCGCGCCAAATTTATTTCTCGACACATATTCTGCATATGTCGCGAAAAAACTGCTCGCTAAAACTATTCGCGACACAAAAACTTAAAATGTCGCTAATTAATTAGGCATGAAACTTAATTAGCAACACGTAAAATATATTTCACAACAAATGTTTAGCATTGTCACGTTACGTCAGCATGAAAAAAAATAAATTTGACACTAGTGTAGCCTGTTTGAGAAAATTGGCGACACTAGTGTCGCCAATTTGAGACTATTATTCCTGTAGGCGCGATTTTAATTGGTATTACACTAAAATTAATTCACGCCTACCACCATTAATTGACAATACCAAAAATAATCAATTCACACCTATCATTTTCTATTTATAAATATGCACTTCTATTTGAGAGAGTATCATCTATTGTAAAAGAAACATTCATTCGAAAAGGAAAAAAATTCACAAATATGCATAAATATTCGAACGTCTATTTGTCTCCGATTTAGCTGATATACTTTCAAAATAGATGCAAATGTTAAAATATTCTTGACTATTGCTCTCTTCTATGGGTTCAATGCACTACAAATTGTCGATCCATACACCTTAGGTATTTCATCTACCTCGAAATCAGGGCTTTCATTCTTTGGTCTTTAGCTAGAGATCGAGATTGTATCCCAAAAATATCAATCTTCGGCAAACTAGGATTGAAAAGGAGCTTTATCGATGGGAGTAGGTACGATGAGCGAGTCAATACATCAAGATGCTGATTAATATATTGTTTGTTATGTATAATGCGAAAAAAAAAATATTTTATTTTGTTAGATATTATTTTTTGTTTATCTCACAGAGGATATATTTTCAAAATAGAAGTAAACGATGAAATATTTATGATCTTGACGTTCTTTGATGTGTTCGACCCACTACAAATGGGTGATCTATGTGCCCGGTAGTTCCACTACCTCAAGATCAAAATGTTTCATTGTTCTTACAATGAATGCATGTCCAAGCTATGTGCAGAGAATACCCATCAAAACTAGCTAGCTTGGACAAAGCTCACCATAATTTGCAGACTCTGTTATTTTTCATTTGCCGAGATCAATAGAGAATTTATGTAAACTTGATATGCTCACTAGGTCGGTCATTTTTCAATTGCTACTATTTGTTATGTAATATTAATATAAAATGAACATCTTTTATATATGTATGTCGTCCGATATTATATATATATGTGTGTGTGTGTGTGTGTGTGTGTGTGTGTGTGTGTATTCCATATATATATATGCATGTATATTCTTTTAGCACATATATATAGGTAAGAAACCTTAATTTATTCAACAAAAAAAGAGAAAAATACTAACTAATATGATGCAATTAACCATCGAATATCATATATATATAAATAATTAACCGATCAGTTTATTTATAACATATTGAAGTACTTTTAATGAATAAGTTTTGGTACAATTTATTTATATCATAGATGTACGTTTATAATAAAATATTGTAGGTACAGTTTATTTTAAACGTACTTACATTGAATTGAAGTACGCTTATAAAGTGTATGTACAATTTATTTATAACTTACATTGAAGTACGCATTTTTATTAAAATTTAATATATACAGTGACGCTTCTATCGCTAAATATCAAATTGGCGACGCTTGTATCACTAAATATCAGTCAAAGAAAATATTAATTTTGCCACCCACTTCTTTGTCCTAAATTTGCATGATGCATGCCTAGTAACATTTAATTTGCACCTACCATTTTCAGTTTTAATATTTTATTTTTTTGTCTATTGTCAGTTTTCATTTGGAAGCATTAAAAGCAGATAAAAAAATAGAGAAAAAAGGGCAAAATGAATTTAAAAGGAACACAACCTCACATTTATGTATTGGTTGCATAATAAGATATAGAATTTATATGGTATATTGTTTGGTGCATGTTAAAATTGGACACAATTTATTTCCTACTCCTCAATTTCCTAATTAATTTCAATATTTGATGTTAATAGGTTGACGTCGAACCGATGTAAATCGACTTGTAATGTGGATGAAACATTGAAGTGGATTGCACATGGTCCACAATGGGTGGTAACGAAGCATGAAGGTTGTGTCATTAAAGGGATTTGTTTCAACACTGTGGAAAGGGACAATAAACGTGTCACACAAGACAGTGGCGTCAAGATAGTAGCTCAATGTATGCATTATGCAACAGCAAATGACAATAATCTTATTTTAGTGAATATGACTTACTATGGTAAAGTAAGAGAAATTTGGGATGTCAATTACGTTTATTTCCACGTCATTGTTTTCATGTGTGATTGGGTTGACAACAGTACTAGTGTGAAAACTGATGATTTAGGTTTTACATGTGTGAACTTTAATAAGTTAGGTCACAAATCAGATCCATTCATCACGGCCTCACAAGCGCAGCAAGTTTTTTACGTTGAGGATCAACTTGATCCACGTTGGTCAGTAGTGCTATCTCCACCACAACACGATGTATTTGTTGATGTTGAACAAGATGATCATGACGAAGACAATGCAATGGATCATAACCCATTTGCCGATCGTCTTCCATGTGTGGACGACGACATTGATGTTAACAGTGACAGACTCTGAAGAAGTTTTTATTTGTGATGATTGTGAATGGATGTGGATATGAAAATTATATTTAATATAAATTTTTAATTTAATTATATTTATTATCTAAATCTAAATTAAGTCAATATTTCAATGAAAAATTTGTAATATATATTAAATAAAATTATATCATTTCAACTAAAAATTATAATTATAAATATTTAATTATATTAAAAAAATTTGTCTAATGGCGACGCTAGCGTCGCCAACATTAGGACTATAGCGATTTTAGCGTCGCCTATAATATACTTTTAGCAATGCTAGCGTTGCTAGTTCCCCGTAAATTTTTTTAAATAAATTTTTTTAATTATATATATGATTATAACATATAAATTATAAAATCCATATTATTAAAACTATAAGATTTAGATTTAATTATAACCAAAAAATGAAATGATAGTGTATATATATATATATTAAATTATAAAATTATATTTAATTTAAATTTTTAATTTAATTATATTTACTATCTAAATCTGAATTAAGTCAATATTTTTAAAAAAAAAATTGTACTATATATTAAATAAAATTATATCATTTCAACTAAAAATTATAATTATAAATATTAAATTATATTAAAATTTGTCTATTGGCAACGCTAGCGTCGCCTATAATATACTTTTAGCAATGCTAGTGCCACTAGTTCGCCGTAAATGTTTTTAAATACCTTTTTTTAATTATATATATATGTGATTATAACATATAAATTATAAAATTTAATTATTAAAACTATTAGATTTAGATTTGATTATAACCAAAAAATGAAATGATAGTGTGTGTATATATAATTATATATATATTAAATTATAAAATTATATTTAATTTAATTATATTTACTATCTAAATCTAAATTAAGTAAATATTTCAAAAGTTTTTTTTTTTATATATGTATGTTTATATGTATACATGAATTGATATAAACATATAGACATACATTATGCACTATACATATATATATGTATGTTTATGTGATATCATATATGGTATATATATGATTGATAGTATATAATTACTAAAAAATGATCTGATAGTATATATATATATATATATATATATATATAATTTAAAATTCAATTTATATTTAGTATCTAAATGTTAATTAAGTCAATATTTCATAAAAAAAAATTACTATCTATTATATAAAATTATATCTCAACTAAAATTTATAATTATAAATATTAAATATATAAAAAAATTTGGTCTATAGCGACGCTAGCGTTGCAAAAGGCATCAATATAGGCGACGTTGGTGTCGCTAAAAGGCATCTAGCGTCGCCTTTTGTGAAATGTATGGCGCCATAAATTCTCACCAACCCAAATTTATTTCCCACTCTCCCCCCCTTAAACCGTGTGTATTCTCTCAAATTTTCATCTACCAAAAATTTTCATCCTCTCAAACTGGAACCCGCACCTGCCGCCGAACCTAAAACCAAAAAGGCATTTCAAAAATACATGCCGCCGCCGGACTCGAAATCAGTTTATTTGCATTTTAAAAATAAACCCGTCGTTGGATTCAAACTGAGCTACTGCATTTTTTCATACACCCGTGGTTGGACTGTCGCCTTTTACTCATTCTCGTCGCTGTCGGACTGTTGGCATTTTTCTTGCACGCCGCCGTTGAAGCATACTCTGAGTTATCCTACACGGTGCCCCTGGACCCAGGTATGCATGTTTGCCGATTTTTTTAAATTTATTTTAATATTTTGGTTAGAAAATGGATAAATAAAATTATGTTAGATGAATGGATAATTTTGTTTAATATGATTGTTTGTATATTTATGATGTTGTCTATAATTGGATGTTGTTATTAATATTAAAAATGTATACAGTTTTGAGTTGTCTTTATGGATCCGTTATGATATATCTTTTGAGTTTTGTTGTAATATATTTATGGATACAAATGTATACGGTTTGTTGATATATAGGTAAACATGAACAATATGGATAAAAACGTAAACGGTTTTACGCATTCAATTGTGATAGAGAAACCTTTGCATTCATTCAATTTGTTGATAAGGTGAACATTATGCTAATTAGGTGACGCAATGACACCATTCAAATTAAAATGTAAGAAATAGTATGTGAATTATGACATTTAAAACTATATACTAAATAGGCGACGCATTATAAGTAAAAGGCAACATATGTAATATAAGCAATAGGCGACGCATTTAAATTAGGACCGTTTAACAATTAATGCATGCATATTTGTTTTTGTGACTGTGTTGTATGTTACATATTAATGGATCCACACGAGGATGATATTGTTCTTCCTCTCGATGAGCCTTCATCCACAGATGATGACGCCGGTCCAAGTGTTCCAATTCCTAAGTGGAAAGGTCGGGGACCTACATCGTTAAAAGAATTTAGAAAGGAGGCTGATGCAAAGCAGTTGCAGCTATGATAGAATGAGTATGGAGCTCCACTAAACAAGGAAGTTGTGAAAATGGTGAACTTGGAGGGCTTAATCACTCGTTCCATGATACCGATTTGCATTAAAAACTGGAACGATGTATCTCCAACATTGAAAGATAACCTATGGGTTGTATTAAAGGTAATATTCTATGGCATATATAACACTAAACTTGAATTACATTATTTTGTTATTTACTAAATGCTGACATATATTGATGTTGTTATAGAATTATTCACACAAAAATTACTCTCAAAAAGACCAGACCCTTAGAGATTGCGCTGGGAAGTGGATAATGTTTAAGCACTAGCTGTATGACACGTATGTGACCCCATACTTGACAGAACCCAAGCAGTTCAACTACTCACCTACTCATAAGTATAGTTTCATCAAGCAAGAAGAATGAGATTTATTTCTCAACTAGAGGCTTGATGAAGATCTCAAGGTAAAAATAATATCTAAATTGCATATATGTTATAATTATGCATGTGTCAAATACTTTAATTATAGAACATTAATTCATCCTAAAATATATGATGTCAATATTTACAGAAGTTAAGTGAGGATTGAAAGGAAAAACGGCAATGGAACAAATATCCCCATCGACTTGGCTGTAAAGAATATCCGCAATTAGAGGCGGAGTTGGTACGTAATATATATAAATATATATACATATATGCGCACACATTAAGATTAAGTTTTTTAAAGAAAAATTCAATTTCCATATGTTTAATAGTATGTCTAAATTTGCAACAAACTAAAAGAGGCACCACCGAACCGATCGAGCTCGAAGAGCTTTGGATATGCGCAAGAACGAAGAAAGATGGACGGGTAGACAATCCAGAGGTTGAGTCAATTGTTCATAACATTGTGAGTTTTATATCATTTCAATTAGTGGTCATATATTTTATATTAATTATATTATGCATAATTAACCATATAGTTTTTTAATGCATATTTGTTTTTCGTAGCATGCTCTAAAGCAGAATGTCACTCAGCACATTCTTGATGCCTCTCCTCTAAATGATGTGCTTACACAAGCCCTCGGGTCCGAGGAGTATCCTGGTCAGCTTTGAGAAAAAGGACAAGATTACACAGTCAAGAATTTTTTCAAAACACCGTGGCGAAGCACACAAAAAAATAAGAATGGAGATGATGTAGATGTAAATATCCAAAGCCAAAATGCGAGGATAGAGAAATTGGAGCAGATTTTGTGTAGTTTGTTTTACTTTGTCCGGAAGAAAGGGGCACTATATGACGTAAGTGATCTCACTACTGCATGCGGGCTTGACCTACTACCGCAGTCATCTACACATGGATCATGTCATGCAACAAATTCAAGCAGTGCTCGGCACGATGATGTCACTGATTTGGGCACTCAGCTTATTCCTCCTCTATTAGTTGTTCCCCCTTGTGATCTTACATTTGTTCAGCTTGAGGTACCTGTACCATTATTAAATTCTTACAATATATTTTTAATATCGATTATTATAACCCGTTGACGCTTTATAACATGTCATTGAAATGCAGGACATTGTTTGTGAGCTTGTAGAAGGGACAAAAGATAACGATGTTGCAATCGGGACTTTGACAGCCGATAATTCTGTTTGTCATGGTATAGAATTAGGTCCAGACAATGTTAGAGTCTCACTGAACGAAGCGATTGATCTGACTACATTGTTACATGTACCCTCATTCGGCATGCTATATGTTAAAGAGGCAGAAGGAGCATTCGTGGCGTGGTCTCGTCATCTTGTTATCCTGCCATCCGATGAGGTATATAATATGATATATTCAAAATGGAAATATGTTTGCATATATATTTTAGGTAATTGGTGATACTAACATGTTTTATTATTTCAGTTTTAGGAATATGGGAATGGGAAAACATCAAAGGGCAAATAGGTGGTTGCTGCAAGATCAAGTAGCTCACATAGGTCCGAAAGGCCTACATCAGTAGAAGCCGAGCTGGCAGATGCTGATGTTGCTGAATTTGACGATGCCAGCTCATTATAACTTAGCCCTGCAATTATAGATTTGTTAAGGTGGATCGACCATTTCATCATTTATCACATATGGATGACATACTTGCCACCAACAGTTATGGGCCATGAAGTATGTATATCAATTTTGAAGAAACATATAACGGATTTTTGTTACATACAAGAGTTGCAACAGTCTTGCATTTTGTTCTACATAAGGTGCATAATTCAAACTTTATTGCATTAGGCATTTACATTCCCAACTGATGGGTTCACAACTAGGGAAATATTGTTTTATGATCCCTGATGATATAGCCAATGTAGAAAGAAAAAATCTCGATGAACGAGAATTGAAAATTTTGCTGAGATTGCGAGATGCAGAAAGGGGTCAACTATGGTTTTTTCCATACTGGTCAAGGTACTATAAATTTTCTAATACTACAATGAATTATTTGAGTTTTATTAAAACATTTGTAATTAATACAATTTGTAGAGACCATTGGATGCTAGGTGTTGTTGACCCATACTTAGCAGTCGCATGGTTTCATGATGCGCTTCCAAAGAACAACCGTCAAAGAATGGCCGATTTTAGGGGTTTGTTGGATAGTTAAGTATGCATAATTAACTATAAAATGTGGATGATTATTAATATGGTTTTAATAATTAATATTTATTGCTGATATTATTTCTGGTGATATATATAATGTATGCATTATGTACATATATGGCGTACTTGTCTTGGAACTGTACATCCGACGGACGAAAAAAAAATTCAATATGAAAAACTTAGATCGCCTAAAACAAAGGTACATAAATAAGATTTGTATACATAAATAAATAAGATTTTTACACATAAATATTTATTCATAAATCTAAATACATAATAATATTGTATGTGGAGAAAAAAATTACTTAATTAGCTATTTAATATAATGATTAACTTTTTTTTTGTATCACTTTTGTATAGACGGTAAAACAACCAGGAAATACCGAATGCAGGTATTATGTGATGATGATCATACGAGACATCATAGTAAATAATGTTGCTCGAGAAAATTTAGTGGACATGGTAATAATTAAATCATTTTTACAGTACTCAGTAAGAATTGATATTATTAGTTAATACTTATTTTAACTACTTGTTTCGTATTTATGTGCAGTTCCAAGATAGTGTTTGGACCCAGCAGTATGTTGACCATTTTAGAGCAGAATGGACAGCTGCTTTGCTCCCATTCATATCATAGTAAGAGATATATATATAGTATTTCCTTTTATATATACATATTTTTAGATGACAAAAACAATATCACATTTAATTTTTGTATTTATGGAAATATAAATTAATTGCTTGTAATTCAGTTGTTCGCATTATTTGTACATTTGTAATTTTGTTGTTTGCATTATTTGTATATATTTGCTTTTTCTTTTCTCATTTGTTATATTACATTAGAAATTGATTCTCATTTTTACTAAATTAATCATTTGCAATAAGTCATTCATCATTTTTTAAAAGATAATGAAATTTAAAATTGTTTAATTTTAATTAATTATATTTATACATTTAAATTACTTTTGTCAAATATTCAAATGAAATTAAAAAATCGTTTAATTTATCAATACAATTAAATTTGAATTATCCAGTGACATCTTAAATAGGGATTTGCTTCGGTTTAAAAAAAAAAAAGTCTAAATAATAATTATGAAATGGTCAATTGCCGTCGCCATTCATGGTAGGACACATGCGTCGCTATTTGGGAGATAAATAGCAAAATTTTTGACAAATTATAGGACCAATTGGTGACATTAGCGTTGCCAATTTTAGACTAACTTGTGACTCCAGCGTCGCCAATTCTTCCATTTTTTGCAGTTTAATTTCAGCAAATAATGATAAAAAGGCGACACATACGTCACCAATTTCATTACTAATTCGAGATGCAAGCGTCTCCTTTTCTGTCAGTAATTGGGGTCACAAGCGTTGCCAGTTATGTCCATAATTGGCCACGCGCGCGTCGCTATTTGTTTCATTATCAGCCATACATTTTCGCTATCGCAAATGTTTTTAATTTTCGGCGACAGTCCTTTCGGCGACACAAGGATATGCGTTGCTCTTTACAATTCGCGATGCTGTTTTTGCATCGCCAATTAGGATTTTTGGCGTAGTGTATAATTTTCTTTCATAAGTTTGCTAATAATTAATTTCTGAAAAATTTTACTTAACCATAATTATGACTTCTGTTATAATTCTTTATCTCTTTACTCTATCTTTATTCATTTATATACTTTTATTAGTGACTAAAACACTGAGTATTTTCCAAGTACTCACCCCTCATATTCTATTTAAGTTGTTAGTGTATATTTTTCTTCTTCTTATGTTAGTATGAGCTAATTGTAGTCGCTACTAGGTAGCATAGTTATGCACAAAATTTTAATTATGTTCTTCTTTTTGGGAATTCACTTATGTTTTAGGGGCTTGATGACTAGTCTCTTAGAAATTATGCATTCTCTGATTTATTTTGATCTCTTATGTCTACTTTTCGGACTTGTATTAGTATCTTTATTTTCTAGTAGTAATTAATTTCTCATAGTTTCATTTTATGTAAGATTGTGGTTTTGATTTTTGAACATGTAGTGTTGCTTTAATATTACTTTTTATTTTATAAGATTTATTTTATTTATATTTTAGTTCAAAGTATATTAATCATATGTCTTATTATCTTATTTTATGTAATCCCTTATCATTTTAAAAACGTTTAATTGTTTTGTTGCATGATGCATGCATATTTTGATTTTTGAACTGCTTAATAGCTATTGTTTATGTAATAATCATTGCAGGCAGGACATTTACAGTTTGGGTCGTGTAATTTATCCCTTTGATTATATCTGTAACTGATCACGTAGTGTGGATGAAGTGAAATATTTGTTTAGCTTGCTGCTTTTACTAATTATTTGGGGTTTGTTTCTATTTATTCATTTTTGGTATATATGCCTAAATTAGTGACTATCTGGTACTTGATTCATTCATTCCTACTTGTTAATGGTGTATTTTATCTTTTTACTGTGTCGGACAATTTTTAATCTTGTTTTTTGTTTTTGGGAACTAGACAATCTTTGTTTGAGAGCTCTCTTGGACACGGTCTCTACAGTTGAAGGTGACTGGGGGATGACAGGCTGTGGGCATCTCGTTGGAAATTATGTGGATTTGTGTCGTCCTTACACAATTCAACAAGCTCATCACCAAGCTCTGCCTTTTTTTTTTTTCTATCAATGTATATTTTTTCCTAGGTATGAGATGGCTATGGTCATCTAGATCTGACAACGTATTGTGGCATGTCATATTCGTGTCAAAATTTTTTTATCTAAATCCGACCTGTTAAGTTTTCGTGTTGAAATATATAAACTCAAACATGTTCATAAAATTATCATGTAATCCGTTACCCAACCTGTTAACACAATAAACTTATTTTCAAAATTATTTTAAAAAAATAAAAATATATTTGATTTATATTTCATATTTCATACCAAAAAAAATAATGAAGCACAGAAAAACATAAAATATTTGTATCATTTTACAAACCAAAAATAAAAACTAAAACAGCATACTTAATACATGTTAAAAAAATAACAAACTACACAAATATAATATTTAAATCCTTCTACATAATTAATAATTGTGAATTCAAAATATGTAAAATATTACAAACTAAAGCTATATTAAATATTTATCGTGGCTAAGAAAATAAAATATGCATTACAATTGTCAATTTAAAAAAATTTAAAATATTATAAACCAAACTAAATTTTACATCCAATAGAAATAATATAAAAGATAGAATCTAAAATAAAATATAAAAATATAAATAGATATAAAAATTATTATTTTTCAATGAAATAAAATATGAATTTTATAGTTTATTAAAAAAAGAAAAAGTAATATAAAAAATTAGCTATAAAGAAATAATTAAATTAATATTTTTCTAATCGTGTCTTATCATGTTAACGTGTTCCAACTCATTTTTTTTTATCGTGTCTTATCGTATGACACTGATATCAATCCGATTTCAATATTGGAGATCCAAAGTAGCAAATTATCGTGTCGTGTAGCATTTTGCCAGGTCTAATCTTGACTATCTGAGCAGTTTGAATTCTTATGATTGAGTATTAGGTTCAGATTCTTTAAAAATGGAAGAAAATAAAGTAAAGTGGGGAGATTTGGTATTTGGACGAGAGATTTTTGATGAAAAAGATAGGTTTGTATTTTATATTATTATTCAAGAAAAAAAAATTATTTAAAAGCTATTGGATGATTTCTTAAACCTAAAAGATCCATTTGTAATATTAGAAAATTTCAAAGGAGGTGGTTATAATTTACTCAAGTTTTAGTTATCCTTATTTAGTTTATAACAATTGATCAATTTATAAAATAAGCGATTTCATTTGCAACACTAGTTGGTAAATAACTTGTTAAATAAATTTAATTACCCCAAAAAAAACTTGTTAAACAAATTTGAAAACATTTCATCTATGACCAATGTGGGATCTCTTTCAAAAAGTATTTTCCAAGTCATAATTTTAATACCATTTAAAATAGCTCATCGGCCTACTGGTCCCTTTAAAAATGTGCTAACTAAATTACTTTTAAGATTCTAAGCGTGTGTGTATATATTCATATATAAGTCTGTAAGTTATATAAGAATCTACAAGGAGGATAGAAATCTACCTTACCGTTATCAACTAAACAATGTAAAAAATTGTTGTCAACCACTTAAATTTGTGTCTTATAGACCAAAGCTTAATAATAATATAAAAAGAACATAAAATATAATGAACGCGAAAGATATAGATAAACACAAGGAGAATCATATCTTATTATGTGTATATCATTTATCACAAAGCCACTATACATATGTCATAAGTTACAACTTACAACTATATAATTGACCAACAATAATGAAATCCAGTATAATATATGAAGGTTACACAAAGTTACTAGAGTTTCACATTTGTATATTAATAAGAATCAATATGGGTTTATATAATTTGTATATTAATATGTATATTAATGGGTATTTATATTCATAATAGTGTCCAGATTTTAGAGAGAAAATTGCATCTGATAATTATTTGCAAGGCTTAAAATCCCATGTTCACAAATAGTATAAGTTGTAGATCCACACTTCATTAAAAAAAATCTCCATTATTATTACTATTATTGACAAAACATTTTTTCAACTCTGATTCTATAAATATACAACAATAACGTTAGGTACATTAAATAATTAAATAATTTATCAAATAATATAATATTATTTTATTGATTTGTATTGAGTTACACTAAACGCCAAATTAGTGGAAATTTAATTCCATGGGAAAGTGATAACCTTTTAAGTTTGGATAATTATTTGGAGATCAAATAGTTTGAGCCGAGAAAATTAGATTCTCGAATTTAGAAAAACGATGTGAGAAAGTTGTTTCCACCTCATTTTGAAAATTTCTGTGAAACTTTTCTAAAAATACAAATTTACTCTTAAGTCGAATCACAAAATTTAATTTAATTATTTTTAAGTCCTAACATTTTTATTACAAATCAGTAGGAAAAATTATTCCAAATAAATTAATTCTCAGGAAATTGAATCTCAAAAATCAACTTTCCTAAAAAAATTAGCACTTCCCAAACAAGACCTTAAGCATAGCATAGGTAGATCGATCATGGAAGCAATGTGGTAATTGCACCAACGCATTTTAGAATTTTATTATAATATATATTTTTTGAAAATAAATTTTAAAATTTTCTTATTTTGCTCCTAAACTTCAAGGGTGTTTACTTTGAGTAATGATTAACAATGTAATTCCATTTGGAAGTCTTTAATTCTCTTCTTCAATTCTCTCCTAAAAAAAGGAAATTAAGTTTTAGCATTTATTAATAAAATACTTTCCCCCTCTTATTCAAATTTTAGCATTTATTAAGCAATTAATCACTCTTAATTAAATTTGCTCACAAAATTTGTAGTTTTTAAAACATTTTGTTGTATATCTTGACCTAAAAAAAAATTCTTAAGATAAAAATTGTTTCATTTTATCCATTATTTATAAATTTTGCCTCCACATCTGCCTTTAAGTGTTCACCCATCTATATCTAAGTTATATTTATTTGTTACCTAATTATATAATATCACATCATTTTTGCCACATTATTTGGTAAACCATTTGATAGTGTGTGGGTAAAATAATTCACAAAAATGAACATGCTAGGATTTTCCTATATAAACTATTTTATGCCTCTTTTTAGAAAGAGGCTAATCATAGATATCACATAACTTTTTATTTTATTTTTTTTATTTTATGTTCTCTCAAAAAAATTTCTACATGAGAACTAATTTGATTGTTGGAGCATCTTTGTCAGCACCACACCGGTATCGGCTACAACTTTTGGATAATGTTTTTACAGGTGAACAAATTTTTTCGATAAAAAAAAATGCATGATTGACCGTTAGGGTAGAATTTAGCATGGCACGCCAAGTAGGAGAGATTCAAACACTCCCCGTTCTCATTTTGAATTGCGTCCGACCTCTCCATTGAGGAAATCTGAAAAATAGTGAACTCGATTGACGGCGCGAAGAAAGCTTCTAGTCATTCTAGCCAATTCCATTAGTACTCAATTTGAAAGAGCTAAGAGATGATAAAAGCAAGACTGTCAATGGAGGGGAGGATGATCTTGGCAGAAACTAATCCGTACAACGGCGACTAATAAAGCTCCAAAAAGAGAGACCGATATCTGAGAGACATATTGCCGAGATTTCTGCCGTAATCATCATCCCCAAATCGTCAAAGCATGTAGAGGACTTGACAAGGAAAGCTGAGACCTGGACCGCAGACACTATGCTCCCAGAAATCACCCTCTACAATCACTACCGGTCTAGTTTTTATATATTCACAATTATTTAGTTATTTGCTTGATTCTTATATATATATATATATATGTAATTATTTTTATAATTCTTATCAAGTTCATATATATGTAAAGTCTAATCAGAGCTTGAAATTGGAGATGAGCCATGAACGTGACTACTTCCTTAGCTCGGTCAACACCGAATCAGAAAAGCTAATGGAAGGATAAAAAAATCACAAGGAAAAAAAAATCTAAGTTTTATCTCCCTTCAATAAATTGTATTTTTTTATTTTTAACTAAAATAAAAAAAAATATAGAATAAGTGATTTATGATTCATGATCTACTAAATTTGTAGAACATGGTGCGATTGATGATGACTTTGATGGTGCCAGAGTTCAATGAGCAAGATAAGGAAAATCAAACACCCAAAGAGCATCTCCAATAGTATTTTTTATTTTAAAAAATATCATTTTTAATATAAAAAATATTTTGAAAAATTTCTAAAGAATAAAGAGTAAAATATTTTCTCAACTCCAATAGCACTCTTTATAATCACTTTTCATTTTGTATTTTTTCATAAACATTTATGATTTATATTTATTTTTTATCATTTCTATACCAAAATAGTATTTAAAAATTATAATATGAAAATATAATTAATATATTTAATTATAAACATGCTTAAAAAATTGTAGAATAATAAATTAAATTTAATATAAAGAGTGAGATTGGCTCTCCACATTTAGAAAGCCAAGCTCTATTCTTTTATTTTAATTTTTTTATTTTAAAAAGTTCATTGAAATTATAAAAAGGAAACATAGCTCTTTAAAATAGAAAAGATGATCTAAAAAGCCAAGTCTTTCTTTTTTCTCAAACCATTGAAAAAATATTAAAAAAAAAAGTGTGTTATTTGTATTTGGCATTGTAATTCGACGGGTGGACTACTCTTGTGACTTCATGCTTATATATTATTACAAATGCTTATAGGACTCTTTACATATATAAATGTATAAATATATATGTGTGTGCGCGCCAGATATGGAGGTCTACTAGGATTGACAGAAGCCAAATGAGGTTGCTTTTATAAAGAGAGAAAAAGAAGCTAGTATTTATGGTTTATATTTTCAAATTGGGGCAGCAAACATTGATGTAAACAACCAATGAAGATTGTTCAGTACGGTCTCCATCACTTTGGAAACTATGAAGTCAACACTCATTGGAATATATAAGTAGAGTCAACGTACTAATAGGCAATGTAATGAATGTTGTCCAAACAAATGAAAGATATATGCATGTATGTTTAGTTCATGGAGGAGAAAAGCTAACACCAACACCATCAACTTTATTCAAAGAAGATGACACTGGAAACAATTCCCAGAAGCTTCAAAAAATTGGGCATGCACCATATAAAAAAGCTACGTTGTTTCTTTTCTTTTGTGTTATCAAATTTTATGCATAAGTTACAATGCATTACTATTTGTCCTATTATCACCATCAGGTCTAGAGCATGTTCCTTGATGATTAATATATGTATGTACATATACATATGCGGTTAAATAGTATGAACCTATAATATGCTATTTTGTATATATTATAGCAAGATGACTAGTTGATTTTTACATTTATGAAAAAGTAGAATTTGGCCATTAGTCAAAGAAAGAAGATAATGATTGTGAGCTCCACGACTAGAGTTTATTTGCTCTAAATGAAATGGCTGCTTTGTAGAGTACGTCTAAGCTTGTAGTCGTCGTCAGAGGCTCAACCACAGCAATCACATTCCTTTACAAAGCCTAGCTACATGTTAATCATCAAAATATCATATTATATATTTGATAATAGTGGACATTATATATCATATTGATCTCTCTATATATGTATATTTTGTATTCATGGATCACTGCATATCACGATCTACACTACAGAAAATCTGGCCTACAATGATAACGGTATTTCGTTACTAAAGGTCATTTCTTCGTCGCTAAATCCATTTAGTTATGCAAAAGAGGTCGTAACAGCTCCATTATAGTAATTGCGTCATTGAAAGTTCCTAGCCACAAAAAAAGTGACGGTTCGTGACTAAAGGCCAATTCCAAAATTTTGGATTTTTTTCGTGACTGAATGTTGTAACTGAAGTTTGATGTTTTTGGTACTGAAACTGTTGGTTTCGTGGCTGAAGTATGTCAATCAATTACAAAAACTGTCGTGTCTATTTAGCACAATAGTCACGACATGGTTGTTGTGACTAATTTGAAGTGTTTTAGTCACGGTTTTTATGTCCGATACTAAATTGCCCTAGAATTAGACACAAAAACATTCGTGGCTAAATGTACATTATACAGATTGCATATTTTATTGTCACGAACTATAAATTTCGTTACTAAAAACGCTTCAGTTTGCCAGTGTAAATTTTATGTTTCGTGGCTATTTATATTAGCCACGGAAGTTATACATAACTGTTGTTCTGGAAACCTTACCAGTCCCATATTAATTAGTTACCCACATGCTGAAATAAAACATATATAAGTTCCAAATCGCATCCACAACCAATAAAAAATAATAAACGAAATGTAGCTTATCAAAATATTTTGCTTTACTTATAATTAACCATCCCAAAATATTATTATCCACAAAATATATATAAGTGTAAAGTTTCAGCATTGTTGTAACTCAATTTCTCACTACCTAATCACAGCATGTGCAAGTTAAGATGTTAGCACTTAACATCTTCAAAAAATATATATTAACATTTGGCCTTCCAACTAATATTTACTGCCATCTCAAAAGTAAGGTATCAGCTTGCATACCACATTCATTCCAAGTTCTTATAGATAGAGACAGCAAATCTATTCTAGTTTAATATCAATCAGTAAACTTCAATGCACTAACAATTCTTCATTCATATATGAATGTTTACATATTGACCATCCTTATAGACACATCCAAACCCTCATTCTCCTACTACACAACTACTGCTAGTACTAGAACTAGTTATGGCTTCCAAACTGAACCATCCTTGTTTGCACCACAAGCTAATGATCATGATCAGCACCCATTGCATGCACCAAAAAGAGATAAAAATGGGCCAATCTACAGTTTGTTTGGTCCAAAAGTTGGAAGAGAGAAGGTCAAAACTGAAATCTCCTTCTCTTTTCCAACTCTTGGACCAGAAAAATTATAGATTGGCCCATTTTTATCTCTTTTTGGTGCATGCAATGGGTGCTGATCATGATCATCAGTTTGTGGTGCAAACAAGGATGGTTCAGTTTGGAAGCCATAACTAGTTCTAGTACTAGCAGTAGTTGTTTAGTAGCAGAATTGTGAAAATGATGATGAGATTCAGCATTGGTGCTTCTAGTACTAATAGCAGTGTAGTAGAGGAATGGGTTTGATAGTATTGAAAGTGGAGATGAAGGTGGTGATGGTGCTAATAATTAAGTTGGGTGTGATGTCAACCATAAGAGATGGTTGAGTGAGTAGGAGGTTGGTGAAGGTAGTTTGTTGCTTCAACAGCAGAGAAGTAATTTACCAAGTGTCCTTTGTCTCACCCATTTCCTTGATCCGTCTCGAGCTGGGCTATAGCATACTGGCAATGCCTCTTCAGATTCACATGCAAATCTCATCTTCTCAAAATGCCTCACCAATTCATTCTTTCCCTGATTTTATATATCATTTTGCAATATCAAGTAATTAATAAAACCCACCAACATGACCAATTATAATAAATATAGTTAATAATACCTGGAGTCTAGCCGTTTAACTAAAACTTACAGCTCATTCAACTTCTGGTGCTCTTGAATGTCGGATGGAAATGAATTAGAAATTTTGTTATTTCTCAGATCTTTGTAGGATGCATAATCAAGTTGTTATTACTGCTTAACATATCAACATACCAAGGAATGATAAATAACAAAATATATCTATATTCCAGATGGAAAATGTTCAATTTAACCAATAACAATGTTTCTTACAAGACCGACAGATTCTTCATACTCTTTATAATTCGAGAGAAGAGCTCCCATTAGTTAAATCACTTATACGCCTACAAATATATCAAACATGAGATTGTTAGCTATTAAAAATCTACACAGATTTAAAGAAAGCAACTAATAGACATAGATACTCACAACTTTGACAGCATATAAACATGGACAAAAGGGTCAATCCTTTCAAGGGGAAACAACACACACACAAACGAAGTGCAATATACATACATACACACACATAACCATTCATACACATGCAAAAGCTTATAAATAACTAGGAAAATCATCTTCAGAATATGTGCAAGGAAACTATACGAAGTTATAATAAAAAATATGGCAAGAGAAAAACTGCTAAAACACATAACAAATACGGTTGCTGTTTATGAGTACAGATGCACAAGATGCACCTTTAAAACACCATAAAAAGGGGCTACATAGCAGGAGTAGTTGTTTTCTTTTTTATAGAATTAACATAATTCTTATTCTAAACAGAATGTGTTTAATAGATGTTTAGAATATTATGGTGGTCCTCTCAGAAATAGACGAAAGTATATATATACAAAAGCTAAATAACCCATTAAGTACTAGAATATATATATATATACATATGCATATATAAATGATGCAAAATTACAATGAGCATAATGAAAACTTGGCATTCTCCATGTTAATGCAAGAGATATTTTTCATATGAATTAAAAGAATAATTTAATTGATACCAGAAAACAAAAGCACTTTCCAAGCCACACACACTCTTCCAATCGTGAAAACTAAAAATCAGCACCAATAACCAATAAATGAAAACCCACAAAGAAAAATCACAAAACCCACCACAAACACAAAGCGGATTTGATTTCATTACCCTTAACTCACTCTTCCATTGGCTACTCATGTTCAAATTCAAGCTAAGTGTATTTGATTTAATTATTTGTAGGGAATATAGAAAAATGTGTAATGTGTGACATTTGCATGTTAAGCCACAAATCAATCTCACTTGTAAAACCCAAATAGAAAATAGTTTGATAATAGAGTAGTTCTATTTACGTAGATAAGGTTTTGAATAACAAAAGAGTAGAACTAGTTATGTCTTCATGCCATGTGAGGACCAAGAACATGAAAATAATTTGTTTGGGAAAAAATGAAGAAAAACACAATTAAAGAAAGTTAACCCATAACTCAAACAACCCAAAAAGCATAACCCACATCCTTTTATGAGCTCAAAATCCCCAAAAACTGAATCATTCAGCACAAGTTCCATATCACAAAAAAAATCAATAAGTTTGGACATCGGCAAATCAATAAAGACCACAACCAACCAATCAAAGAAACAGGGAAGGAAGCAAACAAATCACAATTTTTATCTACCAAACCACCATAACCAACTAGTTCAAAGATTTTAAACATGAAAAAAAAAAACCCCTTACCTATATCAAAATATAGGGAAGACCGAGATGGCAAAAAGTGGGAGAGAAATTTTTCCCCTTACATTTATCCATATATATATATAGGTATATATCTATATATTATATACACGCATATACACACACGCAAGTAAAATGCAACCCACGAGCTCTAAGTTTTTTAACAAAAAGAAAAAGTTTGAATTTAAAAATACTTTTAAAAAGAAAAAAAAATAAACATAAGCAAATTTAAAGATTTGATTCAAAACCCAAATCAAAAATCTAGTAGAAACCTCTTAAATGAAATTGAATTAGTAATAAAATATAGGAGGTAAACAGAGGGAGAGCTCACATGAGTAAATTCTGAAGAGGGAGGAAAAGTTTCAAAGGCACCTCAATTGCTTCTCTGTCTAAACCTTTGAATAATTAAAAGCATTCGAAACAGTAGGAGAAAAGTTATGAATAACCCACCTCTGCATTCAATGCACAAAGCCAATCGACAGCGATGGTCTTTCAGCGATGCGGCGGCGATTTCAGCGATTCAGCGCAACAACGCTTCCTCTGTTTCGCCGGGGATTTTGGGTTCGGCTGGCCAGGGCAGTGGGTGTTTGTGGAAAGGCGGCCATTGTTCTCAACATACGCCAAAGGCCACACCAGATCAATTTAGATGAAGGGCACGAACAAAAATTGACCAAAACGGTGCCGTTTTGGTCAATTTTTTTTAATCTTCTTTTTTTTAATGTAAAAAAAAATTATTCTATCACAAAATTAATTTTTGTGACTGTATGTATTTCATCAGTTGACCAGTCAGAGTATTTAGTCATGAAGATGAAAAATTTGTAACAGTAGATTTTAAACTTTTGGAGGGAAAATTTCCCTCCGAAAAATTGAACCATTAGTTACGTAAACATGTTACAATTTTAAATTTTGTAACTGAAAATAACATATTTTTTAAACAGTCAAGAATTTTTTTTTTTGAAACTGAAGGATCTTTGGTCGCATAATTTATTTTGTAGTTTCAATTTTCGTTGCTGTAGGCCAAATTTCTTGTAGTGCTATTTCATATGAATAATAGTCTATTGAGTTTGCACATATGTATGTGAGTGTGCAAAGAACATTAAGTAAGCTTTTTAGACGCATCCACCACTTAGATCAATTTATTGGGCAACTATATATGTTCATCAATACATTTTTATGCAAGTGTATGTATGTATATATATATACATATATATAGGGGTTTTGCTATAAAATTCATCTGTTGGAAAGCTTATAGAACCCAATATATGGGTTTTTTTCTTGATTTTTTTAGTTTTATTTTTACTAAATACTTCTAAATGCTATAAATTTTAAAAATTTATAAAAAAAATCAATAAAATATGACTAAAATATCAAAACATACCTGATTGTTGTGTTTTGTATAACATTCATTTTTTTTGTTTTTTTTTTAACCCAATAGTTCTAAATGCTATAAAATTCAAATCCAAACAAATTTTTTATTTATAAATTTTAAAAAAAATAAGAATGTCTTTGTTGGGGAGCTTATGGAGCCCAGCATGTGAGTTTTATAGCAAATTCCTATATATATATGTGTGTGTGTGTGTGTGTACGTATAAATATATGCCTACTTTCAAGCTATTCCTATACATGTAGGACTTGGAATTTATTGAAATTTACTTAGTTCTCTATTGTACAGCTCCTATATGTTCGTAAAGATCAATTGTTATGATAGCCTATGAATATCTTTTGTTAAGCAACAAATCATAGGTGCAAAACTATATTCATATCAATTATCTATTTTCCGACTCGAATATCAACTCAGAAATTGTAGGGCTAACTAACTGTGCGAATATAATTAATCACCTGAGCTTACTCCCATGAACAATACTAGCCCTCATCTCACATCTTACAAGTTGGTTGATAATACTGAAAACTTAGATTATTGTCAAGTTCACATCTAAGCTGGGTATATTTTTAAAATTTTATTATTTATATATATTACTTTAAAATACATGACTGTGCTAGTGAAAATTAAAAACCTGCACAGGTGCATCCCATGTCATATTTTTTATATTTCACATGCACATGATTATGCATGAATAATTGTAATTCTGCATAAATATATGCTAGTATTGCGCTTGTATATTTGCATGAGGTCTTTATGCAGATCTAGCATACCAATCTTCCATAACAGTGAAGGTATTCTCAATTTATGGCCCATGCCCAGAATGACGACTCTGATAAAATACTCGCCTACTTCACGAGCTCGATTCATCCTTTTCGAAATTTTTGCCCCACTTCATGCGCTCTAATAGAAAATTTTTTACCTTAACAAATTGGCCTCTAGCCTAATCAAACATGGCTCAACCTAAACTATCAGGTATAAATTGTGACACTCCCAAAACTATTAAAGATTTAGACATAATACCGCCCAAACTATCTGTAATAAGTGTTTTTCAATATCCACTTGATGCATGGGGCTAGATCAAAACCCCAACGATTAGGTACGATAATGATTTAGTTGAAATTCTTAAAAGTTCTCACACGATTTTTTCCTAATATTGGGAACACTTTGTCTGACCCAACCCTTTGAGTCTAACATCCCTAACTATCGGGAATAATTTTTTCGATCCAAACCATTGGATCAAAATTCTTATGCAAATCATTCGGATTAAAAGCTTCAAAATCAATAAAGCATTCATGAATAATTTCTATGTCTTAGCAACATATTTTCTACTTTCCAATTTGTTCACACAACTTGGAAAGTGGAAGGATTGACTGTGTGGGTAAAATAATTCACAAACATAGGCATGCTAGAGTTTCCCAATAGAAACCTTCGTATGCCTCTCTTTAGAATGAGGCTAATTACAGATATCACATAACTCTCCTTTTATATTCTCTCAAGATTTTTTCTTCTTGTGAGTTGACTTGATCGTCGGAACATCTTTGTTAGCTGGCCTCCAGATGATGTTTTTTATCTTGCAAGTCGAAAAATTCTTTGATGGAGAAAAAAGATGTATGATTGACCATTACTGAGGAATTTAGCATCAACATATACCTGTAACACTGTTGAATATACAAGAAGAATCTAATCTTACCAATATTTTAACAAATTATTTGACTATTAAAATGGCCAAAAGTAATTTTGTATAAAATATTATTATTTCTAACTTCTCATCAATTTTCATCTTTACATTATTGAATGAATAATGCTATAAATATCATTCTACATATCTGCCAATTGTGCACGTGTCATTATTTGATTGGCTTAAATTTAATTACACTTATCTCTAAGATTCAATCATCAATATTTAGATTAACTGAATATGTTATCTAATAAAATAATGATATATATGCAGTTGGTAAATATATTGGTAGATTAAGTAGTACCTCTAACATTAGTCTTATTGAATTAAAGTATTTTTGTACCATATAATTTTAGAAAATTATGGTTAATAAAATAGACCGTTATATATCTTTATGTGTAAAAATTTATTTTATTGTTTTGTTCCAACTTCCAAGTGTAAAAAACATTTTTAATCCCTATATTTTGGGATAAAGGATTATTAGGAGGGAGAGTTGGGTAGTGGAAGGGATGGACAATGGATAATGAAGAAATTTTATTTGCAATTTCAAATTAACTGCATTCATAAGCTTGACCTTGTGGTAAAAATTATTGAAAATACATTTCTAGATTCAAGTTCAACTTTTGACAATAGCCACCACCTACCAGTGGTTGATGGTTGTCATGGGAAACCATTGACAATGGGAGGATAGTCGTAAGAAGCTTAAAGCATTTTTACTTGCTTTGTGAAATAAAAGTCATTAATGTTTATATTGCAATTTTCTATTTAATATACAATGAAATTCAAAAGTTAAACTCCAATGGTTCTATTTAAAATAAAATTAAGTGATGATGTGTATTTTAAAAAAAAATTATATCAAATTAAAATTAAAATCTATAATTAAAATACATCAATTAAAAAAAACAACAAACATAGAAAAATAAACCTAGAGACAACATTGGTGGGCATTGAAGGCTGGAAATTTGGCTTTTGTAGGAGGTATTCTAGTTCAGGGCCTTTAAAAATAGGTAGACAAAAATAATTTTGGCAGAGGTTGAAAAGTGTCCAGAGGCAACATGAGTGAACATGTGTGTTCTTTGAAATTGTGGCTATAATCTCGTTAAGCATTTGCTAAAGCCTCACGTACCCAAAATTCTCCTTTAATTGGTATTTTCTTTCATGTAAGTTTGGTGGATTTATAAACTAGAAAGAATCTTTATATGCTGTAGTAAATATGTTTTAAGAAAAGCTATAGAAGATCTTTGCCTTTGAAGTCTAGGCTGTTCTATTTTTGAACAAATAATTTGTTATCTTGCATTTTTTAATAATTGGAGCCATTTTTTTAGTGTCTGTAATAATTAATGACAAGTTTATTTCAAATTAGTTTCTCTTGATGAAAAGTATGTCTTTACCATGTAAAAATTAAAAATTAAAAAAACAAAATAAAAGTTGATATACTAGTTTTTTTTTTGTAAAATATTAAATATTTCAAAATTGTGATTTGTTTTGAGTAAACTTTGAATATCTTTTTATAATATTAGTAATTTAATATTGTAGAACTAGCATAGCTTACCAATCTCTAAGATAAGTTGGTAACCAAATTCAACCTTCTTGGCGCCCTTAATATTTTCTTATTCTTTGCATTTTACTTTAATTTTCTTCTTATTCTTGTTGTTTGTTGTAGTATTTAATTCTTGTCCATTTGTAGTTAGTGAAAATAAAAAATTTATGGAGTTGGAAAACTAGAAATCCTATAAAGCATTTATTCCATCTGAGACAAGTGGGATTTTAGTTTTTGTTTTATTGCAGTTTACTTTTATTTAGAAAGACATTAGATTTTATGGCTCCTTTAGGTACTCCTTCTATTTTAAATTATTATAATTATTTTAGGTCAATAACAAAAATTAGTTTGACTCCGTCTTTTTTGTTCACCAACTCTGTGGTCATTTTTCTTCATTTATCTAATATTTTCTGCTTTTTTTATTTATTTATACTTTTGGAATTTTTCTTTTGCTCACCACCTTCGCATTACTTAATTCTCTAGTAATTTTTTTCTTTGTATAGAGTTTAATTACAAATCAATATCTTCATCAAGTTTTGAATTTGACTCTGACAGTTCATCGTCAAGCAATAATTTACTTTCAATGACCAAACAACTATTAGATGAACCAATGGAAGATGATGACTTATGCAACAAATTGACTCATAATGTAGTTCAAGCCATTGTAGTCCATGTTCCCATGATAGTTTCAACAATTTTAATTGACAAAAATAGTCCTTGTGGTGGATTGGCATCTAGTAGAAGTTATATTCGTCAAGATAGAAAAAAGCGTCATTATCTAATTGTTAATGACTAATTTAAAGATAAGAACTCAAAGTATACATCAGAACATTTCAGACATCGATTTCAAATGGATGTGGAATTATTCAAACGCATCTTACAAGCTGTAGAAAATTATGACAACTACTTTATACAAAAAGTTGATGCAGCTGTGAAGGATGAGTTAAGTCATTTACAAAAAATGATAGCTTCAATGCGGATGTTTGCACAAGGAATAAGTTTAAATTGGAGAGAGAACCACAATTGAAAGCTTAAAGCGCTTTTGTGATGCTATTATAGAAGCTTTTGAAGAAAAATATTTAAGAAAACCAAACAAATGTGATGTTGCAAGGCTACTAAAAGAAGGTAATGATCGAGGATTTCCATGTATGCTTGGGAGTTTAAACTGTATGCATTGCCATTGGAAAAATTGTCTCACAACTAGGCATGACACACATACTAATGGTTTCAAAAGAGTTCCTGCTCTAATTTTAGAGATTGTAGCATCATAAAATTTTTGGATTTAGCATACATTTTTAACATGGATAACAAGAATACTGTTTTAAATAGATCTCCATTTTTTGATGATTTTATTAAGGATGTTGTATCACTTTGCAATTTTGTAGTACAAGGTCACCACTACAATATGGAATATTACATTTCTGGTGGAATTTATCCAATATATGCTTTTCTAATTTAAACAATTTCTCAACCATTTTCTATTAAAGAAAAATTATTTCCTAAACACCAGGAAGCTATCAGAGAAGATGTGGAATGAGCATTTTGAGTATTGCAAAGTGGTTGACATATTGTCAAAGTTCTAACACGTATGTGTAATGCAAAAGGTCCTAGAAAGATAATGAATACGTGCATTATCTTGCACAATATGATCATTTAGAGTGAGCATAGTCAAGGCATCAATCCTAAAAGTTGGCAACCTCATAGAGATGAAATGGTTGAAGATGTCCATCTAGAGCATGATTATACTTTTTTTGTTCTCAAGTATGATTAATCGAATGGAACATGTTGAAGACAAAAGAGTGCACAAAGATTTAAAGATCGACCTCATCAATCACTTATGGGACTTATATGGTGGTCAACAAGCTATTTGATTCTTTAAGTTCAAGCTCAAGCTCTCATAGATATATATATATATATATTGTAATTTTGGTACTTGAGTTTTCTATATGTTAGAATATTTTTTAAATGTTCTTCTATTTTACTTTTTGTACATAGTCGTCTCTAGTGAACAAATTCTAATTTGCATGCATATGTAAGTTTTGAAGACTACAAAATTATAACTAGATATGCCTACATACTCCAATTCTGCAGCTTTTTATTTTTAACAGATTTTAACTTTAAAGCATGAACTTCATAAATCTAAAAAGAAGGATGAGACAAATATGATAAGAATAATAAAAAAGACAAACACATTGAGGGGGATGGGGAAAATAATATATAACTATATGCTTTATTTAGGAGTGCGGTGTGATCGTTATCTGTAACAATGTTAGGAATGTATATTGAAGTTGGAAGAAATCCAATTTTGAAGGTACCTAGAATATCTTTTCCTTTCATTAACCAGCATCATTAAACATCTTTTTACATTGTTCGAATGCTAGTCGAAATGGGAAAAAAAAAAAAAAGGACTGCAATCAAAGGCATGAAAAGTATTTGGTTATTTTCATAATTAAAATCTTAAATTGAAAATAAAAGAATAAAAGTAAATGTAATTGTAGATAAAGGTTTTGCTCTCATTTCTTCCTAATCGGCAGAATGCAAGTCCATTAGAAAAAGAAATGCCAAACCAATCATTTCGCAAAAGGTCCATCATTTTTCCATTCCTTTAATATTGGAGCTTGATACATGTCATATGTATTTCACAATGTTGGTGAAAGCTTGTTGAGATCTTGTTTTATAATGAGATTTTTGCTGTTCCCTTTTTTGAGATTTTTCCTTCAACTTTTGATCTTTCATCTTAATTTTTTGAGCTGCCTTTTTCATTTTCACTGTTGTCTATTTCATTTCTTGAGTTTTCTCTATTAATTCTATCTCCTTTTTCATCATTTATTCTCACAATTCAAATTATTTTTTATATTTCTCTCTTTTCAACTCCAGCCATTCTCAATGAACATTAATTTGTTTGTTTAGACTGCTTTGTAAATTGTTTAAAGCATCAACCACAACATTTTCTTCGTTCAACTTTCTCTTTTTCTCTTTACATTCTTTTTTTCCTTGTGGTCGTACAATCACTTCAAAATTAATATCTTCAGCGCAATATTGTCCATGACAGCACCATCTCTTTCATTAGAAAAATTATCAAGTGTCGTTGGTATTGATGGAGGTGGATTTTTAATGCCATCTGATTTTTATTTGTTTGATTCATTCGTCTTGGTAAGTCCTTTTGAACACCATTTTAGATTTTTTATCATGATCTCCCAACAATGATCATACTTGAATAGTTGACCATTGTTAAGATCCTCATACATTCGCCTTGCTTCTAGTTTCTACAAAAAGAAAAAAAGAAAAAAGAAAACAAACACAAAAGAAAAATCACAAAAATGAAGAATTAGTTATTTAAAAAGTATGAACATATCGCTTATAAAAAAAATAAAAATGCTTAATATCATACCTTGTAGCAACAATTAAAAAAACAATCAAAAAAAAAAAAAGATTTACCATATCTTCAGGGGTTGTTTCACTCTATGGATGTCTTTCTAATCTCTCATATAATCTATGAAATTTGTTAACTGCAGCTAATATTTTTTCCCAATGACATCCCAAGCTATTGGTGTTTCGGGCATTATCATCTTCCCCACTAATGTTCTCTTTCCAAATTTTCAAAATACAATCCCACATAGCTATACTCTTTTAATTATTACCAATATCAAAATCAACGTAAACATACAACTATGCATTTTTCAGTGCAACATCTTCAGCTTTAGTCCAATTTTTGCTTCCAAGTGAAGTTTGAGAGTTGTTAGACTTTTGAGTGGCTCTGCTATTCTTTTTGGATCATTTGGGTGTATTAGATGTTTGATTGTCAAAGAGACTATTGGGGTCATCAAATAAAACTTGGTAGGAGAATCTAAATCCAAATTGATGGTTAACATAAGAAGGATACGGAACATGTTGAGTATCAAGTGAGTCTTGTGAGTATGAATAATTATTAGAATATTGTGAATCCATAGAAAAAGTATACATACCTACACAAGATAAGCATTATAAGATTGGAATGGAAGTATAATTTTTTTTGCTTAAAGTAATTAAGAAATGCATAAATTATGAAGTTAAATATATATGTAAGAAATAATAGCAATCCAAAAATTTAATAAATAAAAGCAATAGTATGGTAAATTGGCACTGCATTACAGGCCCTTTCACATCAACTTAATCAAACAAAAAATGATCTTAATATTTTATCTCAGCTTAGAAAGCTTTTTGAAGCAAATGTCAACATCTTTAAAGGATAAAGTCTTAAGAGCAATTACAATTACTTTTCCTTAACATCATCTAAATGCATCATGGCCTAGTTCTGCCTTTTAGTTTATAATGAACATCATCAACCATAAATTAATCTTTTTTTTTTTTTTCTGAGCTTCCAACCGGCACTAGAGAACTTGGGGTTTGCGTAATTTTTTCTTTTGTTTTAAGCAAGATATATATATTTATATATGTATATAAATACCATAAATTCCATTAGAAGGAAGACTCTTAATCAAGATTAATAGAATTAGAGTCATGTGCTTTGAAAAATCACCTATGCTAGTCACACATTTTCCTTAGAATTTCAACATGAAAATAAGACTTAATAATTTGATATGATTAATTACATTTCTGGTATCTTCAAATTATGCCAAACATAGAGAAAAATATAACAAAGGGTAAGCATGCAAATAGGCACGAACTACATTTCTAGTTTATATCATATTATACAGGAATTGATTTGGCACAAGGCATAGATGACCATGGAGAATCCATCACAACTATGAAGCACTAGAAACAAAGTTCTTGCTTAGGTCCAACATCTTAAAAAGTAAGCTATTGTTTAGTATGTTATTACATTTTTAAAAGGAATTTTGAGATTTGAAATAAAGTAAATTTAGACAAGGACTGATCATTCATAAATAATGGCACAAATATTTATAACCTACGATTATAAATATGTTAATTAATACCATGCAAATTTTATAAGTCTTGACCGTGCATCCTTTTCTACTGGTATGCAATTTCTATAATGATAACAAATATTTCTTATCATGTAAAATGATATGACATGATACCAATTAACTAGAACAATGTGAAAAGTTAATGTGCCAAGCTTGATACTGTTATTACCTTTCAAATTAAGATTATCTCCTTAAATTATTGTCATTACTTTTAATATGAATAGTTTGATCGAACCAAATGGAAAAAGAATGCCAGCCCAACTAAATATCCAATATACAATTGTGATATTTCACACATTAACACCCAAATTACCTTCCATGATAATTCTAGTTTATATCATATTATGCAGGAATGGATTTGGCACAAGGCATAGATGACCATAGAAAACCCATCACAACTACTAAGCACTAGAAATAGAGTTCTCACTTAGGTCCAACATCTTAAAAAGAAGCTATTGTTCAATATGTTATTACACTTTTAACAAGAATTTTAAGGTTTGAAATAAAGTAAATTTAAACCTAGACTGATCATTCATAAAGAATGACACAAATATCTATAGCTTATGATTATAATTAGGTTCATTAATACCATGCAAAATTTATAAGTCTTGATAGTGCATCTTTTCTCTTCCATTGGTTTGCAATTTCTGTAATGATAAAAAATATTTTTTATCATGTAAAATGATATGGGAGGATACCAATAGACTAGAGCAATGTGAAAAGCCAATGTATCAAATTTGATACTGGTATTGCCTTCCGAATTAAGATTATCTCCTTAAATTATTGCCATTACTTTTAATAGAAATAGTTTGATCAAAACCAAACAGAATAAGATTGCCAGCCCAACTAAATACCCAATATACAATCATGATACTTCACACGTTAACATCCAAATTACCTTCCATGACTCCATTCAAATTAAATCACTCTTAAAATAAAAAACAAATAATATAAAACAAAACAATGTACAAGTTTATAAACCTTGGTGCTCGGCATGTCATACATAATGACATAATGCCACGCGAATTGAATGAAATTGGTAGATGAACCGAAGAGGGTGATATCTATTGCATCTTTATTAGTGTCAAAACTTAAAGATTGAATTATCCATAAGAATGGACTTTCATAAAGATTGAAACAAACCCTAATCAAGCAGATCGAAAAAGAAGACAAAAGAAGATAAAGAAATAGAAAGAAGTTTACTCTTGCCAAGCAGAGACCCAGTTGCTGCCGGAATACTCTTAAGCTTTTTAACAATCAAGACGACGTCCAAATTCTAGATCATAGATTTAAAGTATATTGAATAGAGTGTAATTTTTTTTTCCTTTTAGCGTTAATAAGAACGAATGAGAAAGAATAATCTGGCGCAACCTATATTTCATCAACTACTTTTTTTTTGTTCGTTTGAGCGTGAGAGAAATTTGTTCCAAAAGAAAATTCCAAAATAATAGAAAAAAAGAAAAATTATAAATTATTTAGTCACAATATCTAACAGACTTTTTGAAAATAGACAGTCTATTTGACAGTATTTTTTTTTTTTTTTCTACATTAGCTTAACAGAGCTAATAGACAAAGTCAATAAATTTTTATTTTAACATCTCTCTGCATTTTTGATATAGCAATAAAAGTATAACAATTTACAGTATCATTAAAAATATTCTGAACATACATGAATTGTCAATAGCAGCCGGTGATTCCTCTTCTTGTTTGTGAATGGCTGGATGCAATGGAAAAGGCTAGGCTAAAATATATTTGCAAATGGATACTTAATGATAGGCCCAAATTAAAATCAAAAAGAGTAAGGCCCAATAAGCATAGGAGCAAACAGTGTCTCCCCAATTCGTATTCCTTCCTCTTTCTACCTTTGTTACCAAACACAACCTTAAAAAACGTTTTCATATTTCATGCCAAACACGGTTCAGACCCATATAAAAACCCTAAAATAATCATCGATCACTGTGCTGCTTAGCATAAGAGCTTCGATCACTTTTTTTTTGCAAAATTTCCGATCCGAAAAGCAAACCTATTATGTCTAACCCTGCTGAATCGTCAGGCTCGTGAGTCCGCTTACCCTTTTTTATCTTCGTTCGCTATCCTGCAAGATGATTTTATTTTGTTGATATTTTATTTCCAGTTCGAGTTTACAATTTCAAATTTTTTTTTTTTTTTTTTTCAGGAAGCCGGATAAAAAGGATTTCTCAACGGCAATTCTGGAGCGCAAGAAGTCGCCGAACCGTCTTGTTGTGGATGAGGCTGTAAACGACGACAACTCCGTCGTTTCGATGCATCCTGATACCATGGAGAAATTGCAGTTTTTCCGTGGCGATACTATCCTCATAAAGGTATTTCTTTTTTTAATTTTTTTTTTTTTTTAAGTTTATGTTTCATGCTCCTTGTATATTTGCTTGTATATTTGTTTGCGTATTTGAATTGAATTAACGGAGTGGATGTTTCTAACTTTGCGATTAAAGTTAGGGTTTTTGGTTTGACTATGCCAACCTTTTTGTCATCGTTTGTTTATGACATAAGCTCCATGTATTACCCATTTTTTTTATTCGTAAGTACCCAAAATCTGTCCAAGTATAATCATGTGCTTTCGGGTTTAGCACATATCTGCTCGAAGAAATACAGCCGCCGCATACGCAAAAATTTGATTTTGATATTAATTTGGTGAGTTTGAGTTCTGGAATTCTGGAGCTGAGTTGTTCAGCCACTCTGTGTAAGTTTAAAGTGAAAGGTTTTCAGAGTGCTTTTGTTGAGGAAGAAAAAAGGCGTATCTACTATCTAGAAAAAATTTAATATAAATCCTCTGGAAAATTCATTTAATATTTGCTTTTCGTGCCTGTTTTTGTTCAAGAACGATGTTCTCAAAAGTTAATTTAGCCTGGTACCAGTTAAAAAGCAAGTTGTTGCTTACAGTTAGGGGCTCTTGATATGGTACTGGTTAGTAGAAGGCCCCCTTTTTTTTCTTTTTTTTTTTCTTTCTTTATTATTTTATTTTCTGATCCAGGTTTTTNTTTTTTTTCTTTTTTTTTTCTTTCTTTATTATTTTATTTTCTGATCCAGGTTTTTAAATATCTGTTTGGTGCATGTCTTGTACATTTGCAGAACTATGTACACTTTGAATTTGTGACCTTGGAGGATGATTTACAAATTTCCTGATGTTCGATATTTTAGGTTTTAATATTTGTATTTTTTTTAGTTCTTATATTTTTGTTTATCATATCTGATTGAAGGGAAAGAAACGAAAGGACACTGTCTGCATTGCACTTGCTGATGATACCTGTGAGGAACCAAAGATCAGGTTGAACAAAGTTGTTAGATCAAATTTGAGGGTACGACTTGGAGATGTGGTGTCTGTTCATCAATGCCCTGATGTTAAGTATGGGAAACGTGTACATATACTTCCAGTAGATGATACCATAGAAGGTGTCACTGGAAACCTGTTTGATGCATATTTAAAACGTAAGTTTCTAAAGTGATTCATCTTGCCTTTCTCTTGAGTGCCTGGTTTTATTTCTATTTGTATTGATTCCAACTGTTTATTTGTTCAATTGATATTATGGTGTTTCTAGTAACTGTTCCACCCTTAGCCACCTTTCATATATCTGTTTTAACTCTCAAAACCTTGTTTTCTGTCTTCTTGTTTCTTTTCCATACATATTTTATATGTTGCCCATATTATTTGTCCAGCTTATTTCATGGAAGCTTATCGTCCTGTGAGAAAAGGAGATCTATTCCTTGTCAGAGGAGGGATGAGAAGTGTAGAGTTTAAAGTCATTGAGACTGACCCTGATAACTATTGCGTGGTTGCCCCAGACACTGAAATCTTTTGTGAGGGGGAACCTGTGAAAAGGGAGGATGAGGAAAGGTTGGATGAAGTTGGTTATGATGATGTTGGTGGTGTAAGGAAGCAAATGGCTCAAATACGTGAGTTAGTGGAACTGCCACTGAGGCATCCTCAACTCTTTAAATCAATTGGTGTGAAACCACCTAAAGGGATTCTACTTTATGGCCCTCCAGGTTCTGGAAAGACATTAGTTGCTAGAGCTGTTGCCAATGAAACTGGCGCATTTTTCTTTTGTATTAATGGGCCAGAGATTATGTCTAAATTGGCTGGTGAAAGCGAAAGTAATCTCAGAAAGGCATTTGAAGAAGCTGAGAAGAATGCTCCGTCTATCATTTTTATTGATGAGCTTGATTCAATTGCTCCTAAGCGAGAGAAGACTCATGGTGAAGTTGAAAGACGCATTGTTTCACAACTTTTGACTTTGATGGATGGACTAAAATCTCGTGCCCATGTTATTGTTATTGGGGCTACCAATCGTCCAAACAGTATTGATCCAGCTTTAAGAAGGTTTGGTAGGTTTGATAGAGAGATAGATATTGGTGTTCCTGATGAAGTTGGACGACTTGAAGTTCTTCGCATACACACGAAGAACATGAAGCTGTCTGATGAGGTAAGTTGCAAACTTCTTTTATTCTTATTGTCTGTTTATTTATTTTTGTGCATATGGCATGTTTGCATGTATGGGTGTACTCGATGAGCAGATGAGGGTGCTGGTGTGTGTTTGTTATTTATATTATGAACTTGAATTTTGACTTAAACAGTGGAACCAACCTTATAAACGTAATGATATTTGGTAAATTAAATGTTGGTTACAGGTTTGATCTGGATATCATAAGTATTCGATGTGGAACTTATGGTGATTAGGAGAGCTAGATAAATCGACTTGCGATTTAGCCTGAAATTTAGTTAAAATGTCTTCACTAGTCCCGTTTTCTGTGTTTCAATTGCTAGAATCTAGCCGATTGACAAAAATGGTTTCCCATAGGTTGATTTAGAAAGAATTGCAAAAGATACTCATGGGTATGTTGGGGCTGACCTTGCTGCACTCTGCACGGAAGCTGCACTGCAATGCATCAGAGAGAAGATGGATGTGATTGATTTGGAGGATGATACTATTGATGCGGAGATACTTAATTCCATGTCAGTTTCTAATGAGCACTTCCAGACTGCTCTTGGAACAAGCAATCCTTCAGCATTGCGTGAAACAGTAAGTGTCTTTCTATTACATCCATCTGAGGGTGTCATAGAAATTTGTTAGGGGTATATGATACTTTTTGTCAATCTCTTTCTTAATGGTTTGAGTTCTGATCCAGGTGGTTGAAGTGCCCAATGTCAGCTGGGAAGATATTGGAGGCCTTGAAAATGTTAAGCGGGAGCTTCAAGAGGTAATAATTTGATTAGATTGATTTTTAGCATATATGCTTTTGTCTCGTTTCTTCGTAGAGCTATAACTTTGTTATTCTTTCTTGTCATCGTTACAGACTGTTCAGTATCCTGTTGAGCACCCAGAGAAGTTTGAGAAATTTGGAATGTCACCTTCGAAAGGGGTCCTATTCTATGGGCCTCCTGGTTGTGGGAAAACTCTACTGGCCAAGGCAATTGCAAATGAATGTCAAGCAAACTTCATTAGCGTCAAAGGCCCGGAACTGCTCACAATGTGGTTTGGTGAGAGTGAAGCCAATGTTCGAGAAATTTTTGACAAGGCCCGACAATCTGCACCATGTGTCCTTTTCTTTGATGAACTTGATTCCATTGCTACCCAGGTTTTTCTTTTACAGAATGCTAATAAATTTTAGATTTCTCGCTATTGATCCCTAAAGCTGGTCATCAAACTTCAATAAATGCATCATTTTCGTCCTCAAGCCTCAGTTTGGAAAACACCTCCAAGGACCAACTTTGATGCATTTGTTGAAGTTTGAGGGCCAAAGTGAGCAAAACAATTGTTTAGGGATCAAAGTGAGAACCACCCTATAGTTTAGAGACCAACGGTGAAAAAAAATCGTAAATTTTATTTTATTAATAATAATTACATCTATTGTTCTTGAAATATTTTTTATGCATATTATGCATGTACTTGCGAGCATTTTATGCATGTTTCGTGTCATTTATTGTAGAGAGGAAGCAGCGTTGGAGATGCAGGTGGTGCTGCAGATAGAGTTCTGAACCAACTCCTGACTGAAATGGACGGCATGTCAGCCAAAAAAACTGTTTTCATCATTGGGGCCACAAATCGACCAGATATAATTGACCCAGCACTTCTACGTCCAGGCCGTCTTGACCAATTGATCTATATTCCTCTTCCAGATGAAGATTCACGGCATCAAATCTTTAAAGCTTGTTTGAGAAAATCACCTATCTCAAAAGATGTAGATTTGAGAGCACTGGCTAGGTATACTCAAGGCTTCAGTGGAGCAGACATAACAGAGATATGCCAGCGAGCATGCAAGTATGCTATAAGAGAGAATATAGAGAAGGTATGTTCTGCTCTTTTTGCTTGTTGGATATTGCCAACTTGCCATTGTTGTTTTACGAGGTTATGCATGCTTGCTTGACTGAATTCTTATTTATCAGCTCCTCTATTTCTGCAGCACATTCTTTTATTGATATTCAGCTAGTCACTCTTTACATCAAGTTTGCTTTTAGAAAGTGTTATAAAAATAATTTTAAGGACTTGTTTGTTGTATAGGGAATAAGTATCTTAAAGATAGTATTTAGTTTCTCAATTCGTTAGACAAGTAGTAATTATGCGAGCCAAGGAATTGATTTGTCAATCCCATCCTTCTCTTAGTTTCAGGAAGAAGGAAAAATCAGTTTTCATTGAGGTTTTGTTATTTACTTGTTTTAATTAAAATAATTGATTCTGTCTACTACCAACCTGAGAGCAGCTGTTACGAGCATTGATTGGGTTTGAAGTTGAAGAGGCCCTATGCATTTGCATTGTATACCTCGCAGTTTGCTAGCTACTAGTTTCTGTCTTGAATCTATTGGTGAAACTAGAAATCTTGCAAATTTAGATTACCAAGTACTCAAGGTTTTAATGTATGAGGGCTTAGCAAATACAATTTTTATTTATGTAATTCGTTTTATTTTATTTTATCTTTGGTTCATGTGTTAAAGCTGTTTGTGTGCTGAAATCTTGCAAATTTAGACAACCAAGCAGTCAACAACAAATTCATTGTGCAAGGGATTTGCATTGAGCAAAGAGTTGGAATGATACATTCATTTGTTGAAACACTCTTCCCTTTTAGTTTGCAAGTTTGTGACTATGGATTTTTATGGAGCATTATTCACTTTGCTTACATGGATTGACATTTGAAGTAAAATAAATCACATAGAATTTTTCCATTTTTCATTAACTCTTTCATTGCAGGATATCGAGAGGGAGAGAAGGAAAGGGGAGAATCCAGAGGCAATGGATGAGGACATCGAGGAGGAAGTAGCGGAGATCAAAGCTGCTCATTTTGAGGAGTCCATGAAGTATGCACGCAGGAGTGTCAGTGATGCTGACATCCGCAAATATCAAGCCTTTGCTCAGACCTTGCAGCAATCTAGGGGTTTTGGATCTGAGTTTAGGTTTGCTGATAACAAAACTACTGGGGCTTCTGGTTCTGATCCATTTGCCACTTCTGCTGGTGGAGCTGATGAAGATGATCTGTATAGTTAGGGTTTTAAGTCTTTGCATTTATCTCCTATGACGTGCCTGTTTTCTACAAATTATATGCTTTTGTAGGACGGAATGTTTTTGATGCTGCTATCTATTATTACGCTATTATTGGGTTTCTCTTGGATTTGCTTAGTATAGTATGTAATGTCCAATATAAGTTATTTTGGTTGAGGATAAATGAATTGCGAAAAACAATAATTTGAAAGAGCTTATTATCTTTAATGTATGGTATTTTAGTTATCAGAAACGCTATACGGTAGGCGACGTTCCCCACTGGATAGGCGACTCACGCCCCACCACCACCAGGTGTGGAAGAGCTTTGTCGCCTACTATGAAGTAGAAGATTTCACTTAGTGTTGCAATAACTCTTGCTAGTTATTACTGATGGTTAGACCTGGCAAATTTTAACACGACCCGTTAACACGACACGAACACGAACATTTTTTACGGGTTTGGGTCTAGCTGAAACGGGTTGGGTTGATAACGGGTGAATCCGTTAAGAACCCGTTAAGATAGCGGGTCTTAACAGGTTAACACGCGAAAACCCATTAAGACCCATTAACAATCTGTTATTATATAATGGTATTTTTGTAATTTAATTAAAAAAAATCTCTAATTATTTTTCTCTACCAGTTTGTAATTTATTCATTCTTCATTAATCGCGAAAACATGTTTATGTCTTATTATTATTTTAAATATTGTTTTAGATTTTTATTTTTGGTTTGTAGAAAGATTTAAATATTATGTTTGTATGGTTTGTTATTTTTTTAACATATATTAAGTATGTTGTTTTAGTTTTTATTTTTGGTTTGTAAAATGATACAAATAGTTATTTATATATGTGCTTCATTATTTTTTAGTATGGACTATAAATTATAAATTAAATATATTTTTTATTTTTAAAAAAAATAATTTTGAAAATAAGTTTAACGTTCTAACGGGTTGGATAACGGGTTACACGATAATTTTATGAACGGGTTTGGGTTTATATATTTCAACACGAAAGCTTAACAGGTTGGATTTGGATAAAAAAAATTTAACACGAACACGAATACCACACGACACGTTGCCAGGTCTACTGATGGTAACCTATTCAGGTAATGTGGTAGATTGGGAGTTGGTATAGATTGCTACTTAAAAATTAACACTGCCGCTTGTCACAAGAAAAAAATAGTACTTTGATTTTCTCTAATCTTTTCCTTAACTAAGAGGGCTCAGGGCTTGCTGCATGCATCGCTTGTGAATTCTACGAACTTTGCGATGGGAAGCATTTTTCTATGTTTCGCGAACTGAAATTGGTTGTGAAAAGATTTCTTTTGTACATTTAAGCAGATATTGTATTTTCAAAAGTCAAATTAAGTACACAATTTTAAAAAGCTAAAACAAAGAGGGAGTTTATAGGGAAGAGTTAGATATATAGAATTTTGCTATAAATTTATCTATTAGAGAGTTTATAGAGTCCAA
>QANX01002026.1:0-24657 GCA_003254975.1 Ochetophila trinervis | reverse complement strand
AAAAGAAAGAAAGAAAAACTGCTTAATCAAAAATTTTCATATGCTCACTTTTAAGGCGTTTAAGATACTGTAATATTACAGAAATTTTGAGTATCAACTTCAGGGAAAATGTTTCATTGACTTGCATATCAATGTGGGATTTGTTCATTGTTTGGCAGCTGATAGATAGGCTAACATATAGTTTTGTATACAAAATTTGGTACATGTAGGATTACTCTTTTTTTTTTTCAAAGTACGCTTTAACCACTAGCACAATGTGTCCCATAGGAACAATGCAGTGAAATGATTTAAATCCTATATTGGTGCACTCAAACAATCAAATAATAGATAGATTATTGCTAGTAGCAGCCAGGTAGTTGTAAGTTGTAACAAATACCTAATTCTATACTTGGTACAAGCCATGACACATGAATAAAGACAAAATCTTTAAGAATTTGATCACTTGCAGTTGAAAAAGTATCAATTTCGTGACCAACAAGAAAGCAACACCATGGATATTTAACAACATACCACGAAACATTCTTGTATTGCCCAATCTGTTATTGCACTTTTCGACAAACTTTTGCTATGACCATCTCAACCATCATCATTTTGAAACTTTTGATTCTAGCATTCAAGCCCATCATTACAAAATTGAAAAGAACTGATAAAAAAAAGAAAGAGAAACTTTTAACTTCCCATGAAACTTATTTGAATATTCTTTTCATTCTGAATTCCAAACTCCAAAATGGGGAAAAGCTAAAAAGCAATACAAAATTTTTTTAGGTGGAAATTAAAGATAAAGAAAAACAGAGCATGAAACAGAAAGTGCATGAGAAAAAGAAAACATGATGATGCATTTGCTCACCATGAACAAGTTCAACCACATTAAATGAATGTCAAATGAACAATTCCAAAAACGAAAACCCATATAACAAAAAATCCATAAAAGCCCAAAAAAAAGAAAACAAAAAAGAAAAAAGAAAAAAAAGGAAGCATTACTCTGTTTGGCCTGAAGGAGGGAACGGGAAGAAGTACTGGATCCAAAAGAGTCGAATATATCATCTGTAATAACAAATAAAACTAACAAATTAAATTCATAATATAATTAGGGAAATAAATAAGAAGAAGGAAATTGGAAATGGGAAATTACATGAAAGGGTGGTGGAGGAAGCCATGGAAACCAGAAGGAAGACGGAGAAGAAAAAAGGATAAAAGTGGGAAGCCATTGGTTTTCTGAGAAGAAAGCCAATGGTGGAAGGCATGGATGGAAGTACGCCTAGAGAGAGAGAGAGAGAGAGAGAGAATTTGGGGTTGGAGGGGGTTTTAGAGGAAGAGAGAATGAGTAATTTGTTGCAGAATTCGTGGGGTTTCGTCCCAAAACGACCATAACCAAAGAGGCGCGTTTGTTACTTTGTTGTCCCAAGGTGGCAAACGCTCTGCTCTCTCTCTCTCTCTCTCACAATTACATTTCATATTTAACGTACAATTTTTAAATTAATTTTATTCTATTTTTAACTTTTTCCTTCTCTTTCTTATCTGTCTCTTCTAAATTTTATTTAGTCATTAAATTTATTTTCATTAGAATTTGGATCAATTTTATCAACAAAAAAAATGCAAATTATCATCGCAGGTGTATGATAATTTAATTGATAAAATAATATAAGTTTAGTTTTCTTATATAGGTTTAATTTAAAAAAGGTAATAAAGTAAAAGAAAATAATAATTATCATTTTAGATTTTGTATGATCACTTCTAATGAAAAAATAACAATACTCTTGTTTTAATTATATATGCTAATTGCTAATTGTATTAAATAGGCCAAATAAAATTGTTAAGGTCCAATGAAATTGAGCCTTAGCAGTTAACAATTAATAATTAATCAGTAAACAAACATCTTCTCCAAGACAAACAGTAAAAAGGAATGCATTCCCAGAAACTTGTTACCATCTTATAAGTAAATTAGCTGTAATAAAAAATGTAGTTCTTAGAGTCAAAATTGGAGCCCACACAGAGTCAGTGACAAGTTGTTTACTGATCTGTTCAAGAATTTTGATGCTCAACATGCCAGTTTTTGTTCCCATCAATTATCAAAGAGGTTTTTGTATTGATTGGATTACCTGAAAAACCAATCCGAGTATATAATAAGGTAAAGAAAAAATAGGGGCAAAGAGCAGAAGTCAATCACAATATGGTATGGATCTTGTTGTGTCCGTACTGATTCCAATGCCAATCAACTAAGATTATAATGAAGACTTTCGTATCCATTTGATCCAGTCTCCTGGAGAGTAATTTGATGAAGAAAACAGTGGAGACAAACAATATAAATTGGTGGAAGAAACTCAATCTCAGATGACCATTTCTTAAATAAGTTTCCAGGGTGGTATTGAAAAAATCACCTCGGCATTTTGAAAACCTTTCCTCATGCTACCAGGAGCACCGCTAAAACTTATTTTTGGCAGCTCTTAACAGATGTCAACAGTGTGTCGTACTTTACGGGTAATTGATCTGCCCATCCTAAGACGTCTAGTAGTGAGAGCTTCTAACAGCACAACTACAGCGTCTTCTATTGCTTCAGCCTGCTGATCCAGTCTGTAGGAGTTAAACTTGGGAAGAAGTTGCATCTCATTTAGGAGGTCAATAGCTGCTGCTGCTGTACAGGTCCGATCCCATGATGGTTGGGGCCTGCCCTAAGTAAACAAATCATAGTCAGCATGATGGGTGATTTATCAAAGAAGGAAGACAGGAGAAGAAAATAGACAATGTAAGAATAATTTAATGAAAAAAAAGAAGAAGAAGCCCATATATCAGTTTGTTTTACTTCTCACCGGAGTTTATGCATTGCAGAAGCACCAGTTGCCAAGGATATACAAGAAAAGTCTTCCTCACCCCAAACTGACTTAGCTTGCTCCTGAACACACGTCAACGAATTTTCTAAGTGACAGCTTCGTGATACTTCTGATAAGGATTTCCACTTAATTGAAATTTCAGGTTTGAAACCTCAAGGAGTACAAAGTTTTGTGTAGTTCAATGCAAGAACAATAAATACATTAGTGTCTTATAATTCACACAAATTCATTAATCCAATCACAATTGGCCAGAATCAATTTAAATTCCCTGGATTAGAACCACTTTGCACTTAAAGGTATTGCCTACTATTCATAAGTCCAGATGCCACCATTAGGGCTTCTTGCCAAAGTTCTTTCTCTGACAGGATAAGCATCTTTTTACATCTCTCTGTTTCTCGGACATAGAAATCAAACACTATTCATAGAATGATAGACAGAATACAGGAAATGATGACTCTTGCAATCTTGTAAACCAGGATGATTATCTTTAATGGAAATAAAATCGTTACAAAAAAAAAAAAATCAAAGGAAAAGGTATCTCATTCACCAGAACACTCAGCCCCTCGCATTCACCAGGTGCAGAGAGTTTCATGCGAATATGTTTAACTTAGAAAAGCTTGTAATGGTTTTAGCAATTGTGACACAGTAAAGACAAAACATAGGTACAAAGATGCGCCTGATGTTATTACCTTCAGCCGCCTGAACATCGCAGCAGAATTGCTCCATGTCCCATCAATCAAAACAAAATTCAAAGTCTCACCATCATTTGTCTGTGACAGCAGAATAGGCATGTAAATTAAGATCTTCTCAAACTGAAAGATGATATAAGAAATTTCTTACTGCTTCATCAGAAAAGATTTAAAAACTAAAACCAACTTTTTTTTTTTTTAATACTCCAGTAGAATGGTTGTGTTAGAAAAGAACTTATTAGCAGATGAGCATTGTGGTTCTAGGTAGAGTTGAAGACCCATGACTGTACAAGGGCAAGATGGTTAATATTAAGAGGTAAACTCAGAAATGAGAAGGAAAACATCAGAACTAGGTTGACATCATGAGAAATGTCTTAATGGAGAATGACTTGACAAAAGAAAACAATTCAGATATTGACAAGACAATACTGATGATCTGTATTGCGTATATTCACAACATATATATACTTAAAATCTTATGAGGTAGGCACTACAAAGAACATACTAGAACAAAAAGGTTCTTTCAAGAATGAACTGATAATCCTAATTTTTTAAAAATTGTAGGACACATTGTTCACGTTAGACAATAAAAAGTAATAAATTCCCATTCTTTTTTTTGCAAGCAGGTCATATGGATATCTTATGTAAATAAGCACTAAAATTCATAATTATCCCCAAACGAAAGTAAAGCTTCAGAAAACAATTAAACAGCCAACATGTAGAAGTTTGTTAAGACAATAATTTACCACAGTTTCTATCTGCTCCAAATTTGTTGAAGATCCTTGACCAAAGGCATCTTGAACTGACTTAGGAACTGCATTCTTATTTGGATAAAGGCACCAAACCTTGCTCTTTCCTGAACTCTAGATGATTTATAATCAGAAATCGGTTACTCAAAAGGCATTAAATGCCACAAAACTAGAGACTGCTAGAAAATGTCACATTTAGCATCTCAAAAAGGTTAACAACTTGAATGAATCAGTTTAGCTTGGTAAGAATTCCAAATTAAGTTCCAATTTACATATATAATATCTGCTAAAATCAGCCATTCATCATGATCAGATAAGCAAAAAATATTCATGTTGTTTTATATTCAAGACATTCAGTCCACTTAGCTCAGTATCCTTTTGCTGGGTTTCCCTAAAAAGAGCTGAATGCTTTTGGGAGCAAGACCTTAATCAAACAGATATTCAGCTAGTCCCATACCCCAGCCGCATCAATTTGAACTTTTGAAAAAATCAAGAACACTGAAAGATACCTGCAAGCTTGAATGCATTCCACATAATTTCCTCATGCTCAGGAATTCCGAAGAGACACAACTTTGCAGCCTCAATGCCAAATAATTGCCACAACAATTTTCCAGTGTTGTTCTGTCGTAAGAAATCCTGGAACATGCTGTCTATCATTTAGAAAATTTTAAATGAAGTGGGAGAAATGAAAAAATAAAATAAAATTAGAAACTTCCAAACCTTTGGATGCATATACAACCAGAACCTTATTCCATGCCAAAGTTTACATGGTATGACTCTTGAACACATGCAATCTTCCAAAGGAAGCCAGCACTGCATAGCCAGAAAAGTGTTGTAAGAGAAAGAAAAGTTTTCTATGTGATGTCTCAACACTGTGTTTGAGTCCTATTACAAAACAAACTGATAAAAGTAAAACCCCTGTGTGTTTTTAAAATTTGAAAGGAAAAAAAAATAAAACCTTTTGACAAAGGTAACCCCTACTTCCAAGCAAGCGACATGCTATTTGTCGAGCTGAGAAGAATTGTAGCTTTTGTTCAGAATCACCTAAAGCCTGGTACGTTGCACGGTGCTTTTTGTCTTCTTGAATTTTCAATTCCCCCTGAAATTTATTAAACAATGAAAATATAAAAACTCACTACAGAGAAATCACTTTGAGTCAGAACACTAATCAGTCTAATATCTATTAGTGAACCAGCAGGGACTATAGATAGACTAACAACTAGAAGTAGAGAAAATAACAATACGCAAAAGTAAGAAGCAAAAAAATTCCCAAAAAAGAAAAAAACATCATAATGTGTGCACAAGAAAATGTGGGAAAAAAACAAATTAAATTATTTAATTCTTAGTCTTTCTACTAGTTGGAGCCTGATAGAATCATAGAAAAGAACATCCATTCAACTAATCTTAGTGTTTAATATCAATCAACTATAATTGCCTTTCTATATGATAAATGATCCAAACTGTTTTCCCATTCTGTCAAATACACGGGCAGCTAATATAGGGGGATTATTGATTTTTCCATCCATGTTACATGCTGAGTACAAGAAAATAATATAAGTTTACAAGACATACATGCTAGAAAATTTCTCAAGATACCTAATAATGAAGTCAAAAAAACATATAACCCAACAACAAGAGTGCATTGCTGAAAAACAAAAAGTTAATACAATATTGGAAGATACCTAACTTGGCAAATTGACTGATCCAACCAATTTGAGAGTATTAAAGTTGGAGATAATTTACGTTTTCCAAATATGTATTACAAGCTCGCATGAAAAAATATTCTAGGATATTAAATATTTATGATATGAATTGGCCCATTTATCTATATTCTTCTATTTAAGGTATACCTGCCAATAAACCAGTTCATAGTTATGAACTTCCGATCATTTACCATTTCGAAAACTTCAAGTGCCTACCACTTGGTGTAATTTAGAAGACCCTAAATATTTTTTATTTTTTCTAGAAAATTATTAATAAAAGTTGCAAAATTTATCACTTTTCACAAATTTACATAAGCTGCACTTGACCCATTTAAGCATTTCATAAAGTATAATTTCAGAGATATCAAATATACCACAAACATAGTTCCACTCCATAATTTACTACTTCAACAAGAATACTAAAACTTGCAAAACCATTTAAAATTATATTAAACTTAGAACAATCCCAGTAAAACATTCTTTTCTAAAAAAGAATCTTGACAAGCAATGGAAAAAAAAGTCACTTGTAACTCCATACCTGGAGTTTGCCACCATTTCCACCAAAGCTCATCTGGGAATCAGAATCTCTCTCCAAATCCTTCAAATCCTCGACGATTCTTGAAACCACCGAAGGTAGAGGAGACGAAGTGCCCCAAGCCTGCCATTCCTGCAACGTAATGGACCCATCAGCAGAGGCGATTTGGGAAGCTTCCCGAGGAGACGAACGAGTAGCAGAGATGATGAAGGGGTTTTGAAGGGTTCTGGGTTTGTTCTCCATGTGGGTTTTGGTTGAATACGCGAGAGATGGAAAGCATTTGAATGTGAAGGCCCTAGATGTTGAAACCATGGTTTTGGTGGACTAGTCAGTTCAGTAGTAGCTCCTTCTCTCTGTTGCTACCACAGAGGTCACTCTGTGCTGGTTGGTTTGTGGGCCTTATATGGGCCTGGTTCTCGGCCTGAGTTTTGTTTCCGTTTTATATATATATAGTATAATAGACTATTCATAAATACATTCAACAAATATAATAAATATTTTATAAAATCTGTAAATTTTATTTTATAATTTTGTAACATTATACGTGATTATAAATAGTTAAAAAAAAATAGCATAATAACATAACACCACTAGTGTATGTAAATAAATTATTCATAAGCAAATATTTAATAAATATTTTAAAATATCTATAAATATTATTTTATTTTATAATATTATTATGCATGATTATGAATAATTGAATTTATGCTAGCACTTAATGATTATGTAAATTTTTCTTCCCCTCTGACTACACAAACTTTTCCTCTTTGCCCCATACATTATACATTTCGTCCATGAACTATTACTTTATGCCAGTTAAAAATTTAGACATAATAAGATCCAAACCCCCTAAGTCATCCAAAGCTGCCAACTCTACACAGAAAGCATTTTTACAGACAACAATTTTAGACATAATAAGATCCAAACCCCCTAAGTCATCCCTCACCACCATGGCTAGAGCAGCTCTTCCCTTTATAAATGCAGCATCTGTATTAATTTTCAACCATCCCACCAGTGGAAGCTCCAGTAAGGCATTGTGGTTTTCTTCCCTAAGAAGGTCTTGTACCATTTGGTTAAAGATAATCAACATTCTTCTGAATTCAAAATCCCTTTCATGAACAATCTTGTTCCTATAGAACCAACTGCAGTACATTAAGGAGCTAAGGAAAGCTGTTTATTATTTTGTAACTCTTCCTTCAAATTTGTTCTTCTCCGGAGTAATGCAGCTAACAAAAATATCTGTTAAATTCCTTGCTTTGATAGTTACCCCTCGTTCTTTTTATTTTACAGTTAACTTTTTATTTGTATTTTTATTTTAAAGTAGAACATTTTAGGGCTTTTAATTTCTGGATTAAAACAAGAAATTAGATTAACATTTGATTAGGAATATAATTTCATTTTTATTTTTATAGAAATAGAAACACAAGCATAAATAGAATACAGACCAGTTTCTTTTTATATGGAACAGAAAAAAGTCTTTTCCTTCCAGGTGATAGAGAATACGTTAGGGGCATTTTGTTTCCGGTATATATGCAATGCTAACCAATCGGATACCTTCATCTAATTCGTCTCTCTTATTCAATCTTTCTGAAACAAGAACCAATTGACTTTCAAGCTTTTCTTGGAGGTCCAAGAAAATATGCAGGACAGACTGGAAACATTTCTTTACGCCACAAGTTAAAAAAGAAGTCGTCAAGAAATTGTAAATATTCTCTTTCTCTCTTCCATTATCATCAATATGCATAAATACATATAAGTTTGGCAAATTAATGTTAATTTTTTTTTTTGGTGAATGAGAATGATGTTAATTTGATATATATAATTTATGTCCAATTTATATAGTTTGTGTATACATATACTTTTAATATTGCATGAACTTATATAGTTACTAATTCATCACTGTAATTCAATCTTTCTGAAACAAGGACCAGTTTAGTTTGAAGGTTTTCTTGGAGTTCAAGAAAATTTGCAGGACAGAGTGGAAACATTTCTTTACGCCACAAGTTAGTCAAGAAGTCGTCAACAAATTGTAAATATTCTCATTCTCCTTTCCATTATCATCAATATATATACATATATGATATATGTTTGGCAGATTAATGTTAATTTGATATATATAATTATGTCCAGTTTATATGGTTTGTGTATACATATACTTTTAATATATAATTTATTTCCAATTTATATAGTTTGTGTATATATATACTTTTAATTAAAGGTGTAAAGTAGGTTGTGCCTTGCTAGTCTGGTCTATTTAAAAGCCAGTATGTTTGTGTTTGTGATAGCCTATTTATTTTTCGTGCCATGCTCGTACCAGCTCATATAGTTTTCGTATCGTGTTAAGCGTGTTATAGGCCCAAACACTTATGTGCTCGTGCCCGACACATGCAGTACTCGTATCAGACACGGATCATGTATGTACTTATGCCAATTATATTTTGTACATCTTTATAATATAAATTATATAACTGAACAAAAAATATTCAAAATAAATATTATAAATAAATTAAATTAACAATTAAATAATATATTTTATTTTTTATTTGGTAGAAATAACACAATAAATATTTACAACTAAAAAAATAAAAAATTATATTAATAGTTTTATTTTAAATATTTTATTTCAAATCAATATTCGAATTTAAATCTATATTTGAGTAATAATTAATTAAGTCATCCTTCTAATTTTGAGCTCTAGATTTTCATAAAATAATTTCACATAGTCTATTATTGTAAAACAAGTTCTTATCCAATAAATTTTATATGATAAATTATTTATTATTGTTTGGATTGTGCTAAATTTGTATTTTGCCTAAATAGTTAGTATGCATGTTCATGTAGCTTGTCATGTACTTATTGTGTCCAATTCATCACGTGCCTAGCATCTGTCGTGCCTGTGTGGCACGACATGCATGACCCATTATAGATTCGTATTGTGTCATACATAGTTTATTACGTGCTTCGTACTGAACATAGCACGGTTTATAACGTGTCGTGATTGTGTTGTGCTCAATTTTAACGTGTTGTGCTCTTGCTCGTGCTGCCTGTCCACTTTTACACCTCTACTTTTAATATATAATTTATGTCCAATTTATATAGTTCGCTAGGTTCGTTATGCCAAAATATAGTCGGTTTGCCACAGCAGAGATTCAACCAGTGTGAAAAATGCACATAATCCTGTTATCTTCCCATTACGGCCACAGATGCCAATGGATAACATCCATAAAGTTCCCATTCCTCCTCCATCTCCTTCGAAAGCTGGTACGGTCTTGCAAGCTACGACTTCAACAATAACTACAGCTTATCCTACTCCCTCGACTTCATCTTCATTGCCACTAAACTTCGACAAACACCCTGCTGGTGTTTCTCCTCTGTAGAACACGTTCCACATTCTCAAATAAATGCTAAAGCTAATAACCAGACCAACACTCAATTCCATGCCATCGAAATGCCAATCACAGAAAGTCCTGCTGCTGCAGATAATGGAAATCAGCAACCATCGATTCAAATGGAGCCAATAGAGCGCTTGCGCAGAGTGGTTAATATGATTTCAGTACCCTTTGAAAACACAGGAATAGTTAGATTCTAGGTAAATGTTGAATTTTTTATATTTATTCAAAGTTTTTGCAGGTAGCATCAATGTCACCTAGAGCGTTGGTTAGTGCTGTTGATGAAATTGCCTCTGTTATGAACATGGCTGATATAATTTATGAGAGCAAAGTTGGTTTTGATGAAAGCTTCTGCGACGCAAAGGACAAAGAGACACAAGATTGAGGTATGATGAGGCAAGGAAGTTGAATGGCTTTTCCAGATTTTAGTCGAGTTTTGCAACATTCAACTAGGAGTGTGTCACAAAGACTGAAGATCAGCTATATCAAAATATAACTCAAATGCATTAACCAGCAGCTGGTTAGAACTCATTTAGATTTTAGGTAGGAACAGAAGCTGGTGAAGCGAACTCCAATGCTTGTACATTACTTGGTTCTCAAACAAATCCAAAGTTTGATAATCGATTACTAATTTGCAATAAGTAAATCAGTTGTTGAGAAACAAATTTCTGATTTCTGAATTTCTAATTTGCAAATTGCAATTGTATGGTTTTGTAAGCATTTAGTGGTGAAGACGTTAATCCCCATCCCCATTAGAAGCTCTAGTTCAACTAAGAGAGTTTGGCCGAGAGTGGAATTTTGATTTAATTAGATTACATAAAAAATGAGTTATTACCCATATATTTATAAGTAGAAATAAATATAAATTAAAAAACAACAACAGCAACTACTACTATTACTACTTAAAACATGAGTCTCATGACTGAAATTCACATCATATGCACAATTATGAAACTCATGTTACCTCTATTCAAAATCCCAAAACTCAACATGGCTCCTACTTAAAAGATTATCAGCTATGCTGCAGACAATTAAGTTTTGGATAGAGAACCCCAAAGAACATTTTAATTATTAATATTACTGTGCCAAGAAAATGGTTTTTAGTGCATTTAATAAATGTAATAGATGATGATCAGTTTGAAACTTTTCAGAGTTCGCAAATGAATGTTATGTTCCAAGGAGACAAGTATACTATCAATGACACTAATATCTGAAGCAAAAACCAACTATCTCTGAGTTTCTATCATTCTCCTAATGTTTAATGTATGATGATGATTGTAAATTATACAACAAACCTAAATCCCCTAGACTTTGAAAGAAATCCTTAATTGATCCTTCCAATTGCAAATTTCAAACCATGCCACTTTAGTTTTGTAACAATGCATCCTAAAGAAGGTTAAACTGGAATTCGTCCCTCTTAATATACCAGTCCAAGAAGCCTCAGCCAATTCTATGACATAAACCAACCAATATAGTTTGTAGCTAATCTGGGAGCCACTCAGAAATTCATTAACGAATGATCATGTACACATTGCTAGAGACAGTATAATGCTTTGGATTTCTTTCAAACACATTGTTCCCAAAATAACTCCAAAGGAACTTTTTACAGAATATCAAGGAACCAGACATGTATTTTCTTCATTCATACAAACTAAAAGCAGAAAAATATAAAACTCAACAATAAGCCAATCTCTTGCTTGTGCAAATCAAAATGATTACCAAACTTTTTGTACATTTAAAAGTTCAACATACTAAGCTAAAAGACAGAAAATATTGTAGCTATTAAAAATCCAAAAAATATTCGTAAAAGCATTCATCATATCAAACTAATCCAAACCCATATTCCATCAAACTAAACAAACCCATTACAAACCACCTATAGCCAACATTCCACTAGAAAATCCACCCAAAAACCATTAAACCCCAGAAGCAACATTCAATTGCTTACCAATCTCAAAAGAAAGGAAAGCATCAATACAAGCATACTGAACCTGAACGGAAGTGAGCCACTGATTGTCCCACCTGCTCAATGTCACTCTCTTGGGCTTCTGAACCTCAATTCCAAGAACCACCTCAGCCAAACCCTTCAATCCAGAATTCCTCAGCTCCCTCCTACCAAGTCTGATCGCTGCAAGATCTCCAATATCAACCACATTGGCCACTCCGAACCCATAATCAAACAGAAGCTTCTCCACATCGTTCTGAATCCCAACACCCACAAATGTATTGCTCCGATTGCCGAGAAAATCGATGAGAGACCTCGGAGGTGAAGGGGAGTGAAGGATTTGGAAGATCAGACAGCGATCGGCGACGCAGAGCTGAAGAGTAGCAATGGGGTTGTCGTGTCGGGGGTTGAAATTGGGTCGCCATTCGAAGTCGAGACCAACGATGAGGAGGGTGTTGTTGGTACTGCGGTGGACTCGAAGAGTGTCTGAGATCCAGGAATCGACCATGGAAGGAGTGTGAGTGAGGAGGGTGTGGATTCTGTGGTTTTCCAAAACGACGTCGTATTCGTTGTGAGTGGTGTTGGGAAGCTCGTAGTCTACTATTCCGACGGCCATGGTGGAGAGACTTGAGAAAATAGGAGGACTATCAAAGACAACAATGAGAAAACAATCAAAAAGTTTTTCAAAAGTCTTTCAAAATATTCTGAAATTTCACTTTACTTTAACACTTTTTTTCCTTTTTTACAGCGTATTACATTTACTTTTTCTGAGATTTGTTAATATATAATAAACGAATTCTTCAGATTTAAGAAATTATATGCACTAATTTTTTAATATAAAATAACGTGGTTATAAGTTTTATGAAGTAATTAAGTAAATCGATTTAGATATTTTTTTAATTTGATAAGAGTTTATAATGGATGTTTATGCTGTTAAAATTTTTATATTTTCTATGCAGTAGTAATAAAAATGAACATTTAAGTTTAAATAAAATTATTAAAATTTAAATTTTAACTTTTATACATGAAATGAAAATTTATCTGACTTTTGCTATTAAACTACACTCTAGATGCTTACGAACTTTTTTTAGTGTTAGCTAACCGTCCAAAAATTATATTTTTTTTTTTACATGGTAATTAAAATTACCATAATACCTTCAATTTTCACTTATTTCCTCTATCCTCTTTCTTTTTTATTTTATCTCTCTCTTCTTTGCAAAAGCTCTCTTTCTCTTTTTCTTTTCTCTTTTTTTTCTTTCTAAGCTTACCTACCTTGACATTTTTTTTCTTACACCCCTCTATTTTTTTCTTCATTATTTCAACAAAGAGCCCCAATATTTTTTGAAAAAGGAAGATAGGTGGCCGATGCCAACCCCAACTTTGTTTTTATTCTCTCTTTCTCTTTATCTCCTCCCTTTCTCATTTTTCCTTCCTCTACCACGCCCTGTATTTTGCTATGCAGCATTATCACTTTCTGTTATTTGGTTTTTGAAAAAAAATAAAAATGAACAAGGTAGTCTTCTGGTTGATTAGGAATTTCAATTCTATTTTATTCCAAAAATCATCTCATTCAGGTTTATGGTTGTTGGAAGAAAAAAAAAATGAAATCAATTGAGAGAAAAGAAAAGAAAATGCCTTTTTTTATTTCTTTTTTTCTTCCATGCGGCATGCTTCGGGATTATTATTTTGATTTTTGGATGGAGAAAAGCTTTATCTTTGGTTGAGCTTTTTTTAGTTTGTATATTATGATTCTTTGGCTGAATTTGTGGTTTTTGAAAGTTTTAATGTTAACGGATTTTGAGTAATGGTATGAGATGTGCATATAATTTTTCAAACATGAAAGACTCGTTTGTAATATTAACAAACTTCAAGAGAAATAGACGTAATATGCCCATTTATATAATGCAAACCCTAGCTTTTTAGAGTTTTTACTAACATCAATTAATGGGCTTTTTTCCCATCTAAATATCCACTTAAATGACTCTGTTGCGAATTAAACTTGTTTGGAAATTTTACGAGAAATTTCTATAATGAACCAATTATCTTATTATTAGAGCATAAATTCTTCACTTTTTACTTATATTTTCCACGTTGAAAGTTTTTACCATTTAAAAATCCTTGTATGCCTTTTTAATAATTATAGTTTTGCTGAAACATGCACATCATGAAGGATTGTGAAAGATTTTAATGCGACTCGTATATATGCAGACTTCTTTCCTAAGTGCCTTTTGAAAATCAGTTTTTCATAGACTCTTCCACGACCCGGGTCTTGTTTTCTTTAAACTTTTGTTTTTTTCCTCGTTGATCTAGAAAATTTTGAATTTGACAAATTCAAAACGTGGATTTGTGGAAAATTAGATGGAGTTTAAAATTATATATGATATTAATTTCTATTTTTTCAATCGTTGTCCATGACTATGAATTCAAAAGAAGATACACCATATTCAATTCAGAGTTGATATTTAAACTAAAGATTCCTGTGAAAGTATTACTTTTAAAATGCACCATTATTTCAGGAACTTTATTGTGTGTTACAGTGGAGTTGGATATAATATTCGCAATAATGTAGTAGTAGTAGTAGTAGTAATAATAATAATAATAATAATCCTATTTTTGTTTTAGGCTAGTCAAAAATATTAAAAGTAGAAGATCGGTGCAGGAATCTGATTCATGATCTGGCTGAAAGAAGATGAACCATGGGAGCAGAGTATTGAGCTTTGTTGGACAAGTGAAATAAAACAAAATATATTGGTTTTGCGAAAAAGATTCGAAGAATGAAAACTTTTTTGGAAAGGGGACGAAAAAAAATCGAAAACAGTTAATGAAAACATGATTCTGGTTTTTTAAACAATCAAACAAACACCACAAGTTAATGCATTTGCTATTATTACTTTTTGTTATCCTTCAATTGATAATTTAACAAATTGGTTTTACCATTTTTAACTTATCAATCTTTGATAGCTAAGAGCTTAAATTTAAAATTATATTCATGCTTCTCTAGATTTTTACATTTATACGTTTACTTTATCCAAATAAAATTTTAATATGTCATTAAATTCTCAACTGCAGCTTCTGAAGTTTGATTTAAATTAAATTTAATCTTTCAGATTTATGACAATATATAATGCAGTTCCTGCAGACATATGCAATTATCATTATATCATTGTTCAACTATTATTGATAAAATAATATATATTTCAAATTAAATGTATAATGGTAATTGTATATGTCTACAGAGGCTGCATATGTATTATCATAAGCTTAAATGACTAAATTTAATTTAAGTCGTACCTCAGAGACTGCAATTGATATTAACATTTTTTTAAATTACAACTCTTGATGTGATACAACAGTTGGAAAAAAGATTTATCATGTCAATCTTGTAATAACTTGTTATGTGAAAATACCCAATTTTTTGAATTTTGACTAGAGTTAAGTTGGCTATGTGTGGGTCTAAAAGTTGATCTTTTTATATGGTCAAGCTTTGACTTTGACATTATCACTATTATATAGAGCTTGTCGATACGAATATAGACTGACAGCGTTTGATTCTAAGCTGCAGTTTGAAAGATATAGTCCAAAGAACCCTGAGGACATTTTGATCACCCACCCTATCCCACTACCACCAACCAAATCAAAGACCACAATCCCAAGAACCCTTTTGATGGTAATCTCTCACCGTTAAACAACTTAGATCCACCATAAAATGCAGAAATTCGATGAGACGATTTAAGCTCCTATCACCACTTCTCATCGAGCTCCATCCAAAAGGGAGCTCATTCCCCATGAATCCATTTTCAATATCCTTTCAGCTCAATTTCAGCCGGTTTAACTTGTACGAAGAGATCAACACTTTCTAACCAAATTTAGGTCATCACTAGCGACCTTAAATCAAATTGAGGTTAGCACTTTGATCCTTACTTCTTTAATTTCATTTGGTATGTTAATTTTACTAAGTGACTTGAAAAACCCTAATTTTGAGTTGATTAGGTCAATGGTGTAATTAGAGGATCTATAACTTAATTTTAATAATCTTAGAGTTGCAGGAGTAATACTAAGCTCACATCTAAACTTTTATAGATATTTTTTGAGAGCCTAAATTTATATTTGTATAATATTTTAGACATCTTAACTAAATAGAAGTTGATCATGCTGTTGAGCATGCGTGACTAGCAAAACTGTGAGTGAATATTATTTCTTGAATATAGTTTGGAATGTAGTGATTTGAAATGTACGGCTTTTGTTTTTCTATAATGAATGTTGAATAATTGTATTTATATATACATATAGTAACAACTCAAATTTCTCACATTTGCCTATTTTATAAATTGGGCCATGTTGACTGAAAAGAGGCTTCATGTTGACTTTTTATCCAAACAAATTTTTGCTTGGACATTATCTAGAGTAGCATAGAGGTCGTCCTCACGAGTCTCTACACATGCAGCACATCTAAATCGGAGTTGTAGATTTTTAGTTATGGTCAAGAAAAATTTTAATTTTAATTCTGAATCAAACTTTAAGTTTATTATCTATATCTCTTTTTGACATAAAATGTTTCTTTTTAGTACATTAATGTGTTGTTATTTGATATTTTTCAGTGGGATACAACTATCAACAACTAGAGGGCTATTTTGGTCTATAAATACAGCTTGCACATTTCTTTAGGCATGCATTGTTCATCTTCTCAAAATTAGTAAGAAATTTTAGTAATTAATGATTTCTTAGAGTAGTTAGAGACCTAAAGGACTCACCTGAGTCCTCATGTAATTTGTGGCAATTAAGTGAATTTTTGATGATTATTTTTAGGTACTCGAGTGACATTGAGGACTAATCTAGAGACTAATCAAGATCGACAATATATATGAGTGCATTTATTTTCTAAATGTTATTTGGGAAATTGTATGATTACTGGTTGATTTTTGGTTTCATTGCGTTTTTGAATTTAAATTTGCCTACTTGATTATTATTAAATATATATATATATATATACATGAATATGCATATGAGAATTATTTAACTCTGCATTGTATTGAATTATTTAAAATTATAGAAATTTTATGAGAATTTGATTTGATTAAGAAATTTCAAAAGTTTTGGAAATTTTGAATATAACATTATTTTAAAAATGTTTTTGGGAAATCGATTTAAATATGAAAATGTTTGGAAATGAAATTCGACGATAGTGCTACATAGTATTGATGATGATTATATTGATATGCGCTTTTATTTGGCCATATTCTATTGCAGACATATGTCGAGAGAGATGAAGATGGAATTTTGGCCTCAGTGTCTTTTGAGACGCTGAAAAAATTGAAATGAGTATTCTCCATCTCCTACGCCTTGAGATATCGTCAAGACGCTTAGTATCTTTGGCACGTTGGAATATCGTGTGACACAAGTACTATTTAGATTTTGAATATTTTATATGTCATGTGGGCATTTGCATTGATATAAATGATATTATGAATATTATGAAGTTTTTCATGTGGTTGATACGAGATTGATAAATTGTTGTTTAAAATGTTTTTACTGAATTTATGGTTATTAAAATATGATTTAGAAATTCTGAATTTACCCTCTGAAAAGTTTTATATCTTAAATATATATTTTTTAGATTAAATAACAGGTTTTAAGAAAACGTTTATAAAGCGAGGAATCCTTCAAAAGAGAAAAGTCAGCAGTTTTGAGAGAAATAATTTTATTGTACATGTCTATTTTTTAAATATTAGGGCACTAGGTGAGATATTCTTATATATATCTCACTTTTTTATTTTAAAATTGAGATATTATTATATCCCATATTTGTATTTTAAAATTCATTCCCTTAAGTCTTAATTGCCGGCTGACAGGTCTACTCATTAGCATCGAGGCCCACTACTTCCTCGCTACTATGTTATCTATATTTATTATGATCATATTGTTCTAAAATTATTTCCTTTAAGACTTTTTTAATATTAAAAGTTTGCATATTTTGGATCTTAGTATATATCTTTCACGATGTTTATCTTTAAATTCTTCGATACTTAAATTTATAACTTTATTTTATGACATTTTCTGTAGTTGGCTCTGAAGTAAAATCTAAACTAATTATTCTATGCTTCTGCAGTTAGTTATATCTTTGTATCTTTCTTTTTAATTCTAAACTTTTTAATACGGAATTTTTATGAATTTTCAAAATATGAAGATTTTATGAGTTTTTAATGAGTTGGCATAATTGAAGAGGTTTATACTTGAAATTGGAAAACTGGCTTTACATTTTGGTTTTTGCTTGTGAGCACCTCATTTTGAGTAGTGAACCATATAGTACCAAATCGTGTACATGATTTGATAGGGTCATTTATACATTGGTTATCCTCTACTGCAATCACAAGAGAGTGATGATAAAATTCTACCATGACACTTTTAAGATGATGGGGTTGTGATGACTAGTTACTCTTCCTCATGTGATGCTTTAGAACGCTAGAAGTTACTTGATAACATTGGTATATTGTACTACAATAATCGTAGGGATGACAATTTAATCTTTCAGGATTTTTAATTTTATGGTATCTTTTTTTTATTTTTAGTAAATTATCTTAGTTTGGGGTGGATTTCTATATTTTTCCAGGTCGTCTATTCTTATAAATTATATTTTTTATATTAAAATAAAAATAATTTTTTAAAAACTTTTGTTTTTATATGGGGCAGCAGGGAATACTTGCTCCGCACCACTTTAAAAGAAGCGGGGAAACCGGGTGGAGATGGAGTATATTTTAGGAGGCGAATTGGGGCACGCAGGAGGCCACTTCGGTCTCATCCCAATTTCTTACTAATATATAGTATGGTACACGGGTTTTATACACGGTTGCGATGATGGTTTTATATATGTTTAAGTGATGTGGTTTATTTTAAATTATGATTATTTGATTACTCCCTTAGCTATATAGTTAATTAGTTTAAAATGCTGATTAATTACATTCTGATTTTACTTTTTTTTTTTTAATGAGTTTTATACATTAAGCATTTTTTGGGATGCAAAAAGGGTTTTGAAAAAAAAGTTTTTAAAAGGCCATGGAACCTTTCAAAAGGAGTGACAATGAGATTTTAAAGGAAAATAAATTTAACTCATTCACTGAGATATGCATCGATCTCATTTTTTTGTTTGACATTATCCTAGATTCTAGTTGGTAGCTGACAACGTTACCACCGACATCACCGTTCTTGTTTTCACCTTTCGGCAACAATTTAAACTTTTTCTAAGTCATAAATTATACTTTAAGATACTATGAGTATTTAAGGACGATGTTGCACTCTTATTGAGGATTTTTGGATCTAAGACCCTTCACCTTTGTCTAGAATGTTTCATATTATTGTGGTTTTGGAACATATATAAGCGTGTGTGTGTTTAGTTTCATGCAATATTAATTTTGAGATGGTTAAAATCTCTCATGGAAAGTTTTGCTAGATGTTATGTGAGAATTTTTGGTAACACTTTCCCAAACAGAACCATGCCAAAAGTTTTGAAGAATCTCTTGCCTATTAACAATCCTGTCAAATCTAATATGAAACTAACGTGTATTCGATATCCATAATATAAATTGTTGCACACTGAATAATATAGATTATATTGTCATATTAGCAAAACAATATATATATATATATACAGCAGTGATGTGGTGCGCAGCAGGCACACACCTATGGACAGCGCACCGTTTTGATTAAATGGTGAAACGGTGCATTTCATTATTTGGCAGGCCTCGGTGTGGAAGGGCTCGGGCTCAATCAAAAACTCTTCGATCTTGCTGAGTTCGCACCAGCTTAGGGCAGAGCAGCCATTACAGGGGCTTTTTCTTCTTCATCGCCCTGCTTTCGTCGCACCAGCACGGTTGCAGCAGCCGTCGCACCAGCAACCCAGGACGGATCAATCTTTTTTCCAAACAAAAAAGTGAAGCTCTAGTGAGCTCCAAAAAGATTCAATAATATACAAAGATGGACTACTCGATCGACTATTTCATTTTATGATTTTATACTATATAATACCAGAAAAGGTAATTTCTTACCAAAAAAAAAAATACCAGAAAAGGTAATGAGCTGGGAGCTAAAAAACCACTAGTGAAAAAGTAGAAAATCACAGGCAATCCTGCTTTCAAGCATCCCTCTTTTCTGTCTTCTTCTTCTTTTTATCATTATTTTAGATTTTTAATTTTTGTAAATTGTTATACTTTGGCAATCCAATCAAATGTCTGGAATCTCATTTTCTTAATCTGTATATAAGTTGGTGGAGGAGAAAAAGTTGAATTGAGTCGCCGTGCTTTTTGTAAAGTTAAGTCTGAAACATGAATTAATCATGTTTAACTATTTATTACACTCGAGAAAAAGCAAAGGAGAAAAACAAAATAAAAGCTAAAATTAAAAAGTAAAATTCTCACGCCGAAGCCTGCCAAATAACGAAACGCACCGTTTCACCGTTTAATCAAAACGGTGCGTTTCACAGGCGCTTTCCATCAGTGCTGATATATATATATATATATATAAAAGTGACGCCAAATAAACCGTAAAGCTTCTCTTGATCGAACTCTCCAAACTTATTTTATCGTTGAAATTTCCCTTTCTTGAACTCCATCATCTTCCCACTTGTTTTAACAGTTAAGACTTGGTTAATTTGCACGAACTTTTCTCATTCTTGAAGAAGACGTCTTCTTCTTCTTTCTTTTTATTTTTCAAAAAAAATAAAAATAAAAACAATAACAATAACTAGCTATCTGGACGATCAGTCAAGCCTACATCATATTCTTAGTCGGCAGCTATATATTAAGAAAATCATATAAACATATACGAAAAAGAAACAGTTACTTGTTAAGACTTAAAAGAGTGAGGAAAGAAAGAGAAAAGGGTTTGACATTCAATTAATCAAAGCGATTTATATACATATTATATTTCGTTATTGATATTTTCAACTCCTATTTTTTTTGTTCGTTAATAATAAAAGTCACTATAATTGAAGAAGATTAGATAATAACGAGTAAGGACGAAAAGCTCTTATAACTATTTAAACTAGTCATGACTAAAACAATTCATGACCATTGTTTCTGTACTATGCATTAGTTTTACTATCATCTTAAGTTTCTAAGACAATTCTTAGTGACCAAAAAAACAAATGAAAAGAAAAATAATATTAAAAGTAGAGTTTCTAAAACAATTCTATCTATTGTTGGACAAATATTTAAATTCAATCATAAAACTCGATGGCAAGCTGAGATAACTAGCTTATAGAAAATGCTAGTCATTAATTAATTTGGAGTTCAAAAGCCAACCTATCACATTATTTTATTGACTTAGGCCAATGGAGCATGTTCTATATATAAACATCAGTTATTATTTTAGTTTTTCCCGTTCGCGTGCTGACATTGCCATAGGATTTGCAAAATACTTTTCTTTTTTTCTTTCGTTTTAATTTATAAATATCTTGCAGTAATCAAGCTTTTATTAGAACTCACATATAATATTTTTCCAATCCTGAAGACAAAATATAAGAGTGAAAGTTTATTTAATGTGAAGTTATATAGCAAATATTATTATCCTGTGGGATTTAATCATTTTGCTTCCTCAATTTTCCAAGAGTGGTTCTCATCATTTATATCCAATGATAAAATCTTATCCAGTTACTCTTTATCTTTTTACTTTATTTTTTCTCTTTGCTACTTTTTTAAATTAGATAACATTATAGTCGAATATTATTAGAGATAAAATATAAAAAAAATGATGATCTACCTTCTATCAACTTAAGCTTTTATGATCAATAGAAATTCAATATGTATCAGAGCCAAAAAACCTAGTGGTCATAGGTTCAAAACTCAATAGCTCCACTCAAAAATAAAAATAAAAATGTGTGACAACCTAAATGAGCCCAAAAGAGGTCGGGCCGAAAATGCACATGTAAGGACCTAAACTGGCCTACATGTGAGAGAGAGTATTGGAGATAAAATATAAAAGAGATGATGACCCACATTCTATTAGCTTAAGCTTTCAAGATCAGTTGTGATTCAACATATATGAATAAAATATGAAAGTGGAACAGAAAATCCAAATGCAAAATAGTTAACTGTCAAGTTGGTTCATATATATATGAGGTTGTCCACCATTTAACAGTCCATTATAATTGTCTATGATTAAAATAATTTTTTTTTTAAATAATTTTAGATTATGATATTTGATTTTTTGCATTTAAGCTAGACAATTTTTAGCTTATAAGTAATATAATTAAAATTTAAAATATAACTTGTAAAAATGAGATCGTCCTTCCTAAGACCATGGATGAAAAAATCGGCTGAAATTTCAGTTTTTTCTACACACCGAAAAAAATTTCATTCCCAAAAAAAATGGTAAAATTTCTATAATTTCAGTCGAAATTTCCAATAATTCGCCGATATTTCCATGGTAATTAATTCACAAACTGGTCAAAACTTCCATAGAAATTTCCGTCGAAATTTCCATGGTAATTGCTTCACAAACTGATCAAAATTTTTATAATTTCTATGGAAATTTCTGATATTTCTGTGGAAATTTTCAAAAAAATTTAGATNACCAATATAATTGCTCACGTGAAAGAATCAGACATCCATCATTTTAGTCTTCAATAAAAAAAAAAAAACAATGACCCTTATTTCACAACAAGAAGATGAATCTTTTTCTACAAATTTTGGATCAATGAGAATTGAAGGTGACTATAACTTTTATAATATGAATTTTTATGGAATGTCATCAAGTAATAACTCATGGATACATTCTCAAACTCAACCATTAGGAGCTAGTAGTTATGAATAAAGTCAATCAACATTATATCTATATCATGATTATCAGCAAAGACACTCACATGAAATATTAAATCCATATGGTTGGCATATTAACAATTACATGCAAAATTATCAAAGAGAAGTGTCTTTTGATCAATTTTTTTCTCAATACACAATTAGAAATAAGGATGAGGAAGAGAGTGAAAATTTTCAACCACCAAAAAATTCTATGTGGTATTGACTTATATTTAAGTAATCATGTACTTGTATTATTATTCTGATTAATGAATAATTCATTTCTTAATTAATAACATTTTTGTTCTTATCAGCGAGTATTATAAACTTTTTAATTATGATAAATATGATTTCCACTCAATATTTTTTCAATTTTTATAGTTAGATTGATAAAGTATCTAATAAATAAGCATATCATGAAGTTTCATAAAAAATTTCTTTATTTTTCTATAAATTTATGTCATTTCTTTCATTTTTTTATCGATATCGATATTCTATCGATATTTCCATTGATATTTCTATATTTTGAACCTTCGATATTTCCGTCGATACATATATTTTCATCATTGCCTAAGACTAAGCGAAAATTCTGCATTTGAGAAAAGAAAAAAGACAAATAGACCACCAGCTTTCCAAAGCCAGTAACTTTTTCTCTCTTCCTGGAATATGTAGAATTTCCACACCTGAGAATAAATCATGCCAAAGCCCCATCTTTTCTCGTTCCTGGATGATGGTTTTATATATATGTTAATTTCGTTGATGTGGTTTATTTAAATTATGATTATTTGATTCTTTCCTTAGCTATGTAGTTAATTAGTTTTAAATGTTGATTTATCATATTCTAGTTTTAATATGCTCTTTTTTTTTTTCCTTTTCCTTTTATTTTTTATTTTTTTTTGTTAATGAGTTCTATACATTAAGCATTTTTTGGGATGTAAAAGGGGTTTTGAAAAAATGTTTTTAAAAGGCCATGAAACTTTTCAAAAGGAGTGAAAATGAGATTTTGAAGGAAAAAAATAAAAATTTATTAAATGTATATTTTTCTTAGTATAAATTTTAACTCATTCATTCAAATATGCATCGATGTCACCCTTTTGTTTTTAACACGTTTTCTTAGATTCTAGCTAATAATTGGTAACACTACCACCGACATTACTTTTCTTGTTTCACCCTTCCGTTATAATGTAAACTTTATTCTCAGTCATAAATTATACTTTAAGATGTATTTTGAGTATTTAAAGACGAGGTTGCACTCATCTACCAAAAAAAAAAAAAAGACGAGGTTGCACTCCTAGGATCTTTGGATCTAAGATCTTTTACCTTTGTCTAGAATGCTTTTTGATATTATTGTGGTTCAGAAACATATATATATATATATATATATATATGTGTGTGTGTGTGTGTTTTTACTTTCATGCAATATTAAATTTAAGATGGTTAATATCTCTCATAAAAAGTTTTGTTAGATTTTATGTGAAAATTTTTATAAAGCTTTTCCAAACAGAACCACTCTGAAAGTTCTGAAGAGATCTTTGGCCTAGAAATAATTCTGTCAAAATTGATATGAAACCGATACATATTCGATATGTCTTATTATATGCATTGGACAACTGTAGTAAATTGTTGCCTACAGAATAAGTAATATTGTCCATATTAACCGTCAATATATTTATTGTTTACAATAATAGCTATATATGTGTGTGTATGTATGATGCCTAAGAAACTGATAAACTTCTCCTAATCTAACTCTCCAAACATATTTTGTCGTTGAAATTTCCCTTTCTTGAACTCCATCATCTTCCCACTTGTTTTAACAATTAACACTTGGTTTGCACGAACATTTCTCATTCTAGAAGAAGACCCATTCTTCTTCTTCTTCTTCTTCTTCTTTTTCTTTATTTTATTTTTCAACAAAATAAAATAAAAACAATAACTAGCTAGCTGGACATTCAGTCAAGCCTACAATATCATTTTCTTAGTCGGCAGCTATATATTAAGAAAATCATGTACATATATAAGAAAAAGAAACAGT
>QANX01002025.1:10270-28697 GCA_003254975.1 Ochetophila trinervis | reverse complement strand
CAATCTCACAGCAGATTAATTACAGTTGCTCCTCTCCAATAAAATCCACAGGAAAATTTAACTAGCTTATCACAAAAATAAATAAATAAAATTAAAGAGTTAAAAAAATGGAAATTAAAATTTCCAATTTTAAACAAATGCTAAATAGATGAATGTTGTCAATAAGGAAAAATATACACATAGATACAAATTTAAAATATATTAAGCTACTCATGCAAGAATTGACCATATAAGATTTAAAAGCTTTTAATACAGCTGTCAACACAATCTCGGGCCCAAAAAAATACCTTAATCTCTATCGGCTAACGCATAGTACATGCAAAACCCCCTTTTTTTTTGTAGTGTCAGTACGTGTCATGCAAAACCCGCATAGTCGAAGTAGATTATGATGCACAGCCATGATGATCATCATTTCTACCTTTGTCTGAAACTGCAGCTCCCCACCCTGTGTACGCTCTTCTTCAAGTCTTTTTACAGCCACAAGAGAACCATCAGCCAAGCGCCCTTTATAAACCGTACCAAATCCACCTCTACGTAGAATATTTTTATTGCTAAAACTATCAGTTGCAACTTGTAGCTCACGAAGAGAAAATCTTTTGAGCTGTCCCAGATGATCGGCTGCAAAGAAGGTAAATGAGTGAGACACATTGTAGACAGAAAACTATAATAGAACTAGACAATTTTTCTAATTAAAAACCAACGAGGTTCATCGAAGAAATGAGCAGCGCAGCGAAAAGCAAGTGCAATTGCAGCAGCAGCAAAAAGCAGAGCAGCGCCAGCAGTAACTCCTCTAGCAATGGCTCCAGTTGCACTATTACCTAAAATAGTTTACCATTTTAAACAGATAAATTATACATGTTATGGGAGCACTGATCCGAAAGGCAAATTGTTCACTACAATGCGTTGTGCTGGCATTAAACATGGTATTTTGGGGGTTGATGGTAATTTAATATGGTATTTTATCTTAGTTATTTCAGTCTTGTACATAATGAATTTAACACATTACAGCCATATAACTGTACACAACAAAAGCAATTATATAATTTTGTTGTAAGTAGAAACTTAATACTTTGTCCTTATTTTGTAGATTTTTTTCACTGTAGGACCAATAGTCAATCTAAGTTTTGTAACTTTTCCTGATATGCCTTTATGATGGAAGAAATTACAGATTCAACCTATTAGATCTAAAATTGTTTACACACACCCTTCAATAAAACAATAAATTACTCAAATCAAACAGTCCCATTTTAAATTATTCGGGTGAGGTGCTTTTAAATAAAAAATTAGTTCTTAAGTGGTTACCATCTAGAAGGGAAAACTTGTATCTGAAGAAACAAAAATTTATAGGTGTTACTAGCTTTTTGACCAACGTATGAGCTATATTAAAATGCTACAAAAAAAAATATTATAAATGCAAAGGGAGTTGCATTTTATGTTTCCCTTCAGTAAAAGATACATGAAATAAATACTAACAAAAGGCGAGTAATTTTTATTTTTTTTCAATACTTCCCTTTTACAAAATGATTTGAGGGGTAAAAGATTCTTCTTTCCCCATTTCCTAAATATGTTCCAAACATTTTATATTGAAATAGTAACTGAAATCCAAAAACATTTATAGTATATTATGAAGCAATGATATAAATAGTATTGGTGGAAGTTTGTCTAACACACTTGATAATCCCACTTTTTTATAGCCTTAGGACTAATTCAACCTTTATATCCACCAATCCCCACATCTGACCCCCAGCACATGCTGATTATTGACAATTTGACAAGCATGAAAATAGTCAAAAGGGAAAACTGAGGAAAAAAAGAAAAAACCCTTAACTATAAACAAATTTACATTGTTACCTCTGGGAGACTATCTTTGGCATGGTTAAGCTTTTCAAGTTCATCAAAAAGACGCTTTGAAGCCTGCTTGTGTTTCTCGAGTTCAGTCATGAACCTTGCTTTCTCCTAGTGATGCTGAAGAATATATCAGATCCAGCCATTCCTGAAAGAGATGAAAAATTTGCTACTACAAAATGAATTGCAAACTTGCTCAAACAGTAAAAAATAACATTGCAAACCTGCACAACTTTATCATACGAATCCGTCACAGCTTTCTCATTTTTCTGACGCCTTTGTTTTTCTGCCCGATTATCTTCCCTTTCCTTTCTCAGTTCTTTTCTCTGCCTCTCCAGGTGTTTCTCCAGACTCTGCACAAGCACAGAGTAGCCCAAGTGTAAACAGAGGAACACAAAATAAAAACAGAGAAGAATGTTCATTGTATGAACCTGAAGTCTAGTGTCTTTCTCCTTCATGGCCTGTTCACCAGAAGTTTCTGCTTCGGATCTTTTCCCTGCAATGAATAATCACATAACAAAAGAAAAGAAAAACATCATTTATCTATTAAGCTACCACTTTGCTTGAACAGAAATCAACTAATGCACAGTTCTGAATACCTTGTTTGACATCCTCTAACTGCTTAGCAAGAGTTTGATTCTCCTTGCTCAATCTGTCCTTTTCCTTTGACACAGTATTAAACCTCCTCTGTGAAAATAGAATGTAATAAACCAAGCCAACCAAAAACCATAAGTAATTTGTGTTGCTTTAGATCTCCAATTTTAATTCAACAAGATATTTAAGCAATTATACATATATGATGAAATTTAAAAGATAAGACCAAACAATTAACCTTGAAGTTTATAACCATTTTCTTCTGCTTCTCCACATCCGACTTTAGACTAGCATGCGGATGCAAGCCAATAAGAAAATAAATCTTAACCATGTAAAGAAACCTAAATAGCAAGCTTCTTCTAGAAAAAAAGTAAAAAATAAATACGCATACTTCAACTTGCAAACTCTCATTTATCCTCCTTTCCCTTTCAGCAAGTTCTCTTCTGCAGTTAGAAAGATCTTGCTCTAATTTTGATACCATATCCTGCTTCTTAGAAATAAGCCGCTTAACTTCCTCTATTTAAGCATCCTTCTCTTTTACTTTTTCCTGGTGAAAACAAATCAAAAATATCATAGCATCAGCAAACAAACAAAGATATAAATTCCAAAGTATGAGATATCAATTCGCAAACACAATGTAGTACTAAATTATAGCATAAAGAAAAGTCTATAAAAGATTGATTGCGCCTCAAAGTTTATCATATATACTAGACCCCCTATGAAACTAAAAAATTAAGATGTGCAGCCATAGTTGTATGTACCAAAACTTTTTGACATCTACCATAATCTAAATAGGCACATTTACCTGCAATCACATACACAATGATACAACAGCACAGAGGACAACTACATTTAAAGTTTCAGACCAACAATGAGGTTGCTTTGGACTCAACTGCTTTGAAAACCAAAAATACCAACTACGAGCAGAAAAAGGACTCAAGGTTTGCTAGCTACTGAACAGTGGATAGAATGTATGAAGTCAGCAATTTTTTAAAGCTGAAAGAATTTGATTGTTACATAATAGAGATTGAGTCTAACCCACCTGCAACTGCCGAACCTCGTCCTTCAAACGATCATAATCCTCCACATCAATATTTCTAGACCTTTCTAGAAACTTTGAGAAATAATATATGTTAAAATACTGAATAATAGGTAGCAACATGAGGTGGCACAAAACGAAATAAAATTGTTTGCAATACCTCAGAAAGAGTACAAATCAGAAGAAAAAAATCACTAAACCGCAGGACTCACCGGTGGAAGAGCGGACTGGATCGACGGCGATTAACGCGGCGCTGGTGTGGGAAATGATCGGTGCTCCTCCGTGGACAGAACGCCGGAGCTGGAAGTTGACAGGGTTGCTAGAGCTGCCGCCTGCGTCACTTCATTTTACACTCGAAGCCGTTGGTGTTGAAGCTCTCTGTAGCTACGTAACAGTGGCTTTCACACTTGCACAATTTGAGCTCATAAACTGGAAAACAGTAGCAAACACACTAAAGATTAAAACGCAGCCGTTTTGATGGTCAAAGAAAATGCTAAGTCAAGCTACCTATTTATGAAATGTCAGCAGTCAACCACCAAATATCTAAAAAACATATCAGACTTGAAACAGATCCGGTGGCAAACAGTGCCACTTAAATGATTTTAGCAACTGTGACGGTTTTTTAACCGTCACAGAAATGTTATTCCCTTTTTTTTATTTCTGGTAGTCATTTAGTGACAACATTTGTCATTTTCCGTCACTAAATGCAAACAAAATTTTAAAATTTTGTTCCCGCGCAGCTGCATGTGTGACGGCCACATATTGGTCACATTTACTGGAAAATGAATCCATAATTGTGACGGAAGTTGAAATTTCCGACACAGAAAACATTGTTTTGTGACGGGTACATTTCCGTCACTATGTTTTCCGTCACTAAACATCGTTTTTTTTTTTGTAGTGACGACCTGACTATGGTATGCCCTTTTTTTTTCTTTTTTTTCTTTTTTCCCCCCTTCCTGCTAAGCCTTTAGTTTGATTAAATTTCCATCCACTTCTCACCAAGAATCCAGAATATTAATAATTATTTTTAAAAAAAATTAATTTTAAAAAGGCTTTCTTATTGATTTGGTTATTTGCATTTATTGTGCTTTGGAAGCTAATGTGTTTAGTTGTATTTGTTTGTGAGAATTCTTAATTTTGGATAAGAAACTCTGATTTGGAAGCCAATGTGCTTTGCTTAATTGGTTTTTTTTTTTAATTCTCGCATTTGGTTTAAAAAACCTTCTTACTTTTGTTTATAATAAATCTTTGCTATCTTTTTACTAAAAATAAATAAATAAGTCTGTGTCTTGGAGAGGTTTTAAAACCTTTTTGTGGTTGTTTAATGTATTCTAGGTGCATGTGGGGTAGGCTAATAAAGTGATATCAGTATGGTTTTGCATTCAAATTCTTTTAGTGTATATGTGTATTTATTGCGTTGAATCCTAAAGCCTTGCTTTTCATTTATAGAAATGAGGGTTAACAAGATTCAAACACTGCCAGTTAGTAAACTAGGCTCAGTGATACCTTGGAATAAATTGATAGAAATGGAAGTTAATAGGATTTGAAGCCATATATATAACAATGCTTTGACAGCACGATAAGTTTAATAACAAGCAGTGCATTTTGTATAATAATTTTTTTTTCTTTTTATCTTGTTGATGAACTATAATTGTAATTGTTCTTGGCAAAGTATTTGATGTTCTCAAGTCTCTCTGTGTTCAATTGTAAAACTAAATTTATAATAGGTACTAGTGTTCTATAATGGTTATATTCTGATCATTTGTTCAATGAGCACACCTGGCATCCTAATATAAGCAGTTTTTGGTTACTATCATCTTTTTGTTAGATCTATGCTTTTATTTATTTGGAAGAAATCATCTAGTTGTATGCAACTGGTGCTCTGTGTTTTCAATTAGCTAACCTACATTAATGGATTAATTTTTAAGCCATCACTTCATAAAATCAATTAGGTATTTTACTTTAAGGCTCTTTTATGGGAGAGTCTAGAACATGGTGTTGTTTTGAAGTAGACTAATGGAGTATAAAAAGTTTTTAGTTGTCACATGCAAAAAAATAGAACCATTAATAGTATTTCCTTTCTTTGAGAGGGTATCTTTCATTTGTTGCATGACTTTGACTTTAATATTTTTTGCTGACAGATTTCTAAGCGGAAATATAGAGAGAAATCTGAGAATTGTTTCTTTGTATTTCAGAAAATGAACAAAAAGATACAGAGGAGCTTAGGTTAGAGAGCTATTTATATATAGCCTTAAGAAGCTTTTACGTAATTAGTTAGAAACTAACTATTACGTAACTAACATGTTTGAAAGAAACTAAAAACTAACAAACTTTGCTAGCTGAGCTGGCTAGTAGCTGAGCTGGAAACAGAGAGCTAAAACTACTCCAACATTCCCCCTTAAGCTCAGCTTATCTAACAAAGGAATACAAAACTTACAATCAAGTGTTTTGAACACTTAGTTTATCTCGTAAGTAAACAAATCTGCTGGTTCCTAAAGCCTTGGTAAAAACATCAGCTATTTGTTCTTTTGTAGGAACATAATGTATCTCCATTTATCGATTGATCACTTTATCACAAACAAAGTGAATGTCGATTTCTATATGCTTTGTTCTTGCATGGAAGACTGGATTGTAGGCTAAAGCTATTGCACCACTACAAAAAAAATCGATGTTTTGTGACAGAAATCTTTGTGACGGAAATGTACCCGTCACAAAACACTGTTTTCTGTGTTGGAAATTTCAACTTCTGTCACAATTGTAGATTCATTTTCCATTAACTGTGACAAATATGTGGCCGTCACACATTCAGCTGCGCGGGAACAAAATTTTGAATTTTTGTTTGCATTTAGTGACGTAAAATGACAAATGTCGTCACTAATTTCTTTCTGTGACGGTGACTAATCGGTCACAATTGGTCAAAAATTATATCCGTGATGGTTAAATTTAAAAGTTCGGCCTACAAATTGGAATTTGAATGTAAAATTTGCCGGAATATTTTAGAGGGAAATTTGACCCCCATACAATTAGCATAATTGTGATAGAAATTTTAAACGTCACAATTGCTAATTGAATTTATTAAAAATATGTTAAAAACCTTTCTTAAATAATAAAAATTCATTTATTTATTTTTTCTTCCCTATTTCCCTATTTTTCCAGAATGATCTGGAAAAGGGAGAGCTGGTTATTTCTTTCTCCCTCCCGCGTGACAGCCACACGGTGGCACCCCATCCTTCCTTACCGACGATGGTCCGTTTCCGGCTAGATCCGACCAGCTGTAACACCAAAGCTGAAGTAGACGCTTTCCTCTATCCCTTGATACTAGTGGTCACGCGTGGAACAGTCGGTATCGCCGGAAAGAGAAAGGAAAGCCGGTGGCTTACGTCTTCACCGATTGCCGGTTTCCGGTGAGTTGCGGCCATGTAGGTACTTGTTTCCCCAAGTCTTGGACCGTCTAAACCCATTTCTAACCTTAGTTGTGCCCAAATTTTAGTGATTCGTGGGCTTCAAACAGGGTAGTCACCACACCGTGTTTCGGGTATAAACTCTGGTCACCGCCGGGGGTTTCTTGGTGAGGTAAATTTACCCTTTTTGTTATCCATACCAAGGGCTTTTTAAATGATACATAATTTGTCCCTTAGATTCTACTATTTAGTATTATGAGATTTTGAGATTAAGGGTTATGTGTGTGAAATTAAATTATAATGTCAAAGTTTAGGGATTTCTGAGTTTAGTGGGAACGGAGTGGGTGGACTAATTGCTTAGATTTAGGAGGAGTTGAGTCTTTGCACTAGGTAATTAAGCATATTAGGAAAAATAGTTTTTGGAACCTATGAATGCCTATTGTAAGTTAACTTTTAAAAATCTTGTTTTGTTCTGGAAGTTGTATGTAAGTGTGAGACTTGAATGGTGTTTGTTCTATTTGATTAAGGCACTCGGTAAGATATTGGGAAGAACCCTGCCACGGACCAAGGCTGACCGGCTATCAAGGTGAGTGAAATCTGACACTAAATAAACGCATATTTACATACATGCATTCTTAATTGTTGAAATATGTATCGGCATATTTATTTAATCAAGAAATGCATAACTAGTGTTATGAGCTGAGCTATGGCTATTGATATGGTGTTGGAGAGTGGATTATGAATCTGGTGGAGGAGGGAGTGTTGAGAAATGAAGGGAAAAAGGTGAACGGACGGAGATGTTGTGTGATGATGGCAAAAAGCATAGTTTAGATTTTCGCTCATCTCGATCGAGATGAACGAAAATCTAAACTATGCTTTGACAAATTATTACTTTAGCTATGGAAGTGTCAAGGCACTTTGGTGTTAATTCATATCTTTATATGTCCAGCAATTTTTATTTATTGTTTGATGTATTACCATCTTTTGAAACAGATGCGTTACTCCTTTCCTGATTTGTTGAATCTAGAGGAAAGGTATATAGTATCTTACTGACCTTTCTTTTCTTGCTGTGCTTTATTTTTTTTCTTCCTACAAAATGTTGTATTAGTATGTCTCTCAATCGATTTCATGTTTCTCTATTGTATTTAAATAGAGTGTTGCTAGTGTTAGTTGTTCTGTCCAACAATTTACCCTTTTGTAGTTCTACTTTTAGAAGATCATGGACAATGACTGCATTTCCTGTATTAGATTAATGGAAGATCAGGACTTAAACATTATGTTTCATTTAACCTTGATGTCTTTTTATGTTTCTGAAATGTTAAAGGTTGGCAGCAACTCTTATAAAGCTTTTGTTGTTACATTACCATTTGCCTTTATTAGATAAATCTTCAGTGGTTTGAACCCTTTAAGTATCTTAACATTTTGATGTTAAGTTATAATTCATTTGGTATTGCTCATAGGGTTCCGTTTTGTTTAACACTTACATGATTGCAGTCTGCCGCTTGCATTATCTCTGTTCCTCACTAGTTCCTGCTTGTAACCATGCTATGGACTTGTTATATTTATAATCTAGAAGGAAATTTGTTTTCTTCTACAATTGCTGTTATTTGTGGTGATGTAATTGACAATGAATGAGCTGTTGTAGTTCTCTAGATGTAGATAAAAATTAACAGAAATATACTCTTATTGATGTTTATGGCATAACTGGTATTAGATGACAAGTTCCAAATTATCTACTCTTTCAGGTTTGGTTCTATTATTGCTGGGGCAATTCTATCAAAGTTATCTGCCAGAAAGGAGAAAAGTGAAGAAAAAAAAGGTTCCTTTAAAAAAATGAAGCATCAACGTGGTTCGTTTTCCTTTAAGGGTGGAATGCAAGTATCCAGTTTTAGGTTGTCATTGTTCCTCACTATGTACTGTGCTCCTCTTATTTGTCGAATATAGAATATTTTTTCATCTTGAAATTAATTACTTGCTGTTATTCTTAAACTATTTTTTTATCCTTATTTTCCAACCTTAATCTTGTGCAGACACTCGCAGATACTTTGAGCAAAGAACTTGATGTGGATGAGATGAAGTTAAACTCGAAGGTTTTATCGTTATCTTATTGTCCTGATGGGAAGTCTGCAATGGAAAACTGGTCAGTTTCTTTTGCTGCGAAACATGACAAAAGCTCACAAGCTTTATCTGTTGATGCTGTAATCGTGACGGTTAGTATGACTAATATTTTTAATTAACAAGACAACGTTTAGTTACATTCTAATAAGGGTTTTTCTTAGCCCTCGTCAACTTGCTAAATATTATGGATTAGTCTCTTAACATTCCCTGTTGTTCAACAGATTCTGAATTCTTTAAAAGGAAATGAGACCAGAAAAGAAAGAAAGTATCAGCTAGATTATCATATCTCTCTTATAGGATGTTTGCACAAGTTCCATAATCAATTAGGATATAAAACAAGTAATCTCTTGGAGTAGGTTTGGGCCAAAACACTTTAATCACACAATTGTAATCTTTGCTAAAATGTAGATTTCTCATTTATATATGTTGGACTGCATAGTGCATACCCTTTGTGACTTGTAACTCAGTATACAGTTTACTTTCAATCCTTGCTACATTTTCTATTTAATGATTACAATTATGAAGGAAAGTTGTATTAATTTTGATGAATATGTCTACCATAGGCTCCACTATGTAATGTCAAAGAAATGAAGATTGCAAAAAGAGGAAACCCCTTCCATCTCAATTTTCTTCCTGAGGTACTGTTATTTCATTTCATCTGTATATTTATGAGATCTCTTATATACTAAATTTTGCATATTATGTCAATTTTCCCTCGTTTTTATTTTTTGCCTATTACATCAATTTTCCTTTGCGTGTATGGTTGAAATGCTACGACAATATTACATCTTAATGTTACATATGGTGTCATCCCTTGATGTTTGGTTAGTCCTTGTATTTTTATGGACATTGGACGCGAGCCTTGTGGTGCTTGTTAAAAAATTCATTTCACAAATGAAGGATTCTTTTGTATTGGTGGATCGTTTCTTAAAGTTATACTTAGCCTCAAGCATCACTTTCTGACCATATTGCAGGTGAGTTATATGCCACTGTCAGTTATAATCACCACCTTCAAGAAGGAGAATGTTAAGAAACCCCTTGAGGGATTTGGAGTTCTTGTTCCTTCTAAAGAGCAGTAGAATGGTTTAAAGACCCTTGGTAATGCTTGGTTGTGTCCCTTATGACGGAAAAGCTTGTTTAATATGGCATATATATACTCATTCTGCTGCACAGGTACTCTCTTTTCCTCCATGATGTTTCCGGATCGTGCACCTAATGACCTATATCTTTACACAACCTTTGTTGGGGGAAGTCGAAACAAGGAATTAGCAAATGCTTCAACGTATGGAAGCTCCAATGCTTTTGCTTTGCTTCAGCTTTTGTATATTATTAGTTCTTTTTTATTTCCTATTAAAATTGTGTTCTTCTATATTTAAATATCTTAAGAAACTAATTTCCTATTAATTCAGCATTACCCAACTAATTTCTGTACTTCTCTTTGCTATTGACATAGAGATGAGTTGAAGCAAGTTGTCATCTCTGACCTTAGGCAGTTATTAGGAGCAGAGGGAGAACCCAAGTTTCTGAAGTATTTTCTCTTTTCCCTTCTGGCTATTAATATTGGAAACTAATATATTAGAAGCCATTTTATCTAGAATATTTGAATAGTTATCTTACAGTTTGAAGTATGCTTAAATGACAGTCATTTTTATTGGACGAAAGCATTTCCTCTTTACGAGCATCATTATGATTCAGTGGTAGCAGCAATCGAGACAATGGAGAAAAATCTTCCTAGATTCTTCTATGCAGGTATGTTCTCACCAACTTCAAATATGGGATATAATCTTGTAATGTTGATGAGTGGCAGTTTTTAAATCTCCAGTTCGGCAGATCATACCTTATTTATTATTTTTTATACTTGATTATCTATGTTTGCACTTTGTTTTTTCGTATATTATTGACAATAAGCTTTTTACTTCTACCAAGTCTATATAAAAAAAAATCTTCAGTTCTACCTCTGTGGAAGAAAGCTTTTTATTATTATATTTTCTTTGTGCATTCAGTTATACTGATGATTTATAGTTCTTGTGCCATTATTTAAGGTGTCTACAAACACCTGAGGTTTGCCTTTTCTGAATTGTGAATTATCATTTATGACTTGAATTGGTAAATTTGTTTCAACTTCTACCTAAGACTTGATATTAGTAGGTACTATCTGAATTATCTAGTGCATGGAAAGCTAAGTACTTATTATGCGTTGCATTCTGCTTGTCTCCAAGTTGACGTGTGATGTGTATTCAAAATGGGGAGTCCATACTTTTTCTCCATTATAATGTGGCTTTTTCTCCATTACTCTTCTTCTTGTATCCTTGGCTACTATTGCTTTCTGATTTCCAAGAAAATTTCACTTTTAAAGTGATATGCATATTAATTTGATTTATGAAATATGCCACACCTTGATTTACTGTTTTGTTTTTCTTTGTTGTATGTATTTGCAACTTGATTAAACCCTGTTGTCCAATAGTTGTACATCCTGTTAAATAAAAAGAAAACATGTTGATTTTGCACTCTTTTCCATGACAAAAGCAGCACAATGAAGACTACAAAAGAGTTTTGAAAGCTCAATTTCTTTTTCTGGTGTGTCTCAACTGTATGTGCATATATGCATAATTGATTTTCACAAGCTCCCTCATAGGCAGAACCCATATGTGCTGCACTTTGCAGATTTGTAAAGGCAAGTATATAGCTTTCATATTCATAGCTTTCATATTCATAGTACAAGTCAAAAATGAAAGTTGCCATCATTGCCTAATTGTTATCAAATTAGAATGTATATTTAATCATATTCATGTGTTTGCTGTTATTCTTATTATCATGTTTGGTGTATTAATTTATCCTGTTAAGTTAAATTTCTAACTTTTCATCTCTGCTATCAATTGCAGGTCCTTGCGGCTAATTTTGTTGCTTTGATATGGAATATGTGCTATCAAAGTATAATTTTTTTACCTTTTACTTGCTAGATACTTAATTATTGCAATTTGAATCTCAGCTGCTACAGTAGGAGCATTGGATTTTGTCTGTTTTTTTTTTGTGTAAATCTTATTATATGTGATACACTATGCACAGTGTACTTGTGTTAAGATTTGAATGTAAAAGATATTTTGTGCCAATACAATATTATCCATTTTAATGTAAACTGAAATTTTAGGTGTGTCACAGATATGTATCTAAAAGTGAATTTTTGTATTAATTAGTACATATAGACATGATAATATAGCATGAAAACAATGTATAAGTGACGGCTGAGAACAGTGACAATTATATATCCGTGACGGAGAACCGTCACAAAACCGTCACAACAATGTTTAAGTGACGGCTGAGAACGGCGACAATTATATATCTGTGACGGGAACCCGTCACAAAACTGTCACAACAACAATGTTTATGTGACAGCTGTGAACAGTGACAATTATATATCAGTGACAGAAACCCGTCACATAGTTGTCACAAAAGAGTGTCATTGGCGACACAAAATAAATTGGGCAACTGTGACGGGAATCCGTCACAAAGTCGTGACTAAGCCGAACAATTGTCACAGTTAGTTGGCCGTCAAAATTAAGTAACAGTGACGGTTAGCTGTCACACTACTGTCACAAATGTTGTGATTGTGACGGAATAGTATCCGTCACTTAATCCTTGCCGGCGGTGGCTCGCCGGAAAATTGCAATGGGTTGGCATATAAGTGACGGATTATTTCTGTCACTTAAACTATATTTTTTGTGACGATGAATAGTAAACGGTCACTGTAGAGAATTTGTGTCGGGGCTATTGCGAAAGCACTGTGACGGGTTAGTTACCGTCATAGTTGGTGGATTGTGTGACGAATCCGTCACACATACTATACGTTGTGACAAATTTGCTTCCGTCACAAAACATCGATTTTTTTTGTAGTGCACCAAGATTATCTGACCTCACAACCGGTTTTTGTAAATTTAACTTGAGCTCTCTGGCAAGCTGTGTTAACCAACATAACTCAGCAGTAATATTGGCCAAAGCCCTATACTCAGCTTCCGTACTTGATCGAGCTACCATTGACTGTTTCTTTGAACTCCATGACNTTTGTTTAATGCCTTTGGCACATACTTTTTTGGCGATATTAGAAGATAAAGTGTCGTCTATTGTAGTTTTAGCACCTTTGATATTATAAATTAATGACGATTTTGTGTTGTATTTTGGTTAAAAAAAATATGACACCATATTTTAATATCATTTTATCTTTTTGAAAAACGCTAATTTTTTTAGCGTCGCGAATTTACATCGCTTTGATAAAATTCTATTGGAGCTTAAAACTAATAAATCTAGTATTGAATAATATTAGGCACACTAGGCTTGTAAAGTTTTAATCATGACCCATCTATTAGAACCTTGGAAATCATCACTTTTGTCAAACTAGTCAATTTCTCTATAATTTTAATAGGAAAATTAGCATATAATTAATTTGCCTGAACAAAAACATCACCTTCAAGATTTTCTTATTCTTTTTTTTGATGAAATGGAATAGAATCTAATTTGATGCGTTATACATATGAAATCCATATTTATATTCAATGGATTGCAATTAAGGTGGTGATGTCCTTAACAATAACCACTATTCAAATAAGTAGTACTAAATCACTTTCAAGCAAATAATTGTAATTTATATACTCTGACATTTATGTAGCATATACAGAGAAGGAAAAAGAAAGAAAGAAATTTGCCAATTGGTCAAGTATAAGGTAAGAAGATTTTCAACAAGGTGAAGGGGCCAAAAGCCTATTGAAGAGATATTATAAGATTGTGGTCCATCACTCTGACTCTGAGTATCTCACAAGGCATATACCCCACAAAATAATTTTTATTTTATTTTTATTTTTTATAAAAAGTCTGCCACTAGTCTAAGTTGATAACAGCCCAAACTCATGTTTATCCTCCTTCTTTTATCATTATTATTATTCTTTATTTCAAATATAATATTCTTTTCGTTTTTGGTAAATCAAATATAATATTCATTATTCAACACTATATGACACAGGATTGATATTAGAACCTATGATCAGCTTCCTAGTAATGATACTCAGATTCCAACCCCCTTTACTTGCGCTTTTGGAAATTTGAACTTCTCACAATTTTTAATGTTTTAAAATTAAATCCATGCAACTTTGAATCTGAATGGGACTTTAGCATGCACGTTTCGATGAATAATTTAAAACAATAATATAAAATTGGCTGGATCTACAATTTCTTTTGAACATTGGCTGGCTTTTTCTATATTTTTTAATCTTAAAAATGGGAACTCTTAGATCTATTTCAAATTAAATTTTAGCGGGGTCCATTTTTTAATTTTAATTTTTGTAAACTTTTAATTAAATATGGATGGAATTCTAAATTTGCTCATAGAATGAGATGAATTTTGTCCCTCAAACGGTCTATGTTCGTTAATCCAACTTTGCTTTCTTTTTCTTTGATAGAATTATTATTTCAACTTAAAAAACTATACAAGTTTTTTTGGTAAATGTAAAAAAAAAAAAAAAAAAAAAAAAAACAACTACTACTATACAAGTTGGTTATATATATAGTACCTTTTCAGAAAGAGTTCTAATCATAGTAGGAAGAGGTTGCAGTAGTTGGAAAAACATTTGCATAAATTCAATGACCAAAATTCCAAATTCAACTGAAAATAGTGGAAATTAAACCCCAATCCATAATAAATCCAATGTCAAAAAAGAAAGTCATTATGTTACATTCAAATTGCATAATTTTCTCCTCTTAGTACTTGTATATATGCTTCATGTTATTGTCAGTTAAGCGAAACGAAGTTGATTCAGTACTATATCCTTCACATTTATACTACAAAATTGTTTGTTCAAAACAGGTCTTCTTCTCATTTAGGGTAGACCTTAATATTCTAATAGTATAATCAATAAAATGTTTCTGTCCAAATTAACAAACTTACACCAACCGTGCCAATTTTGTACTTGTATAGACTATATATTGTTATATATTAATATCATTGACTTCAAAATATGGATCCACTTATAAGTTCTGTTGCTATATAATTCATTCCAATACGTAACAACAATTTATATATTTTACAATATTCTCTATTTGCATAAAATAATAACTAAAATTTGAAACTAATTAACATACCTTTCCTTTCGTTGTATACAACACTTTTCAATAACCATTTTATAAAGTGAATTCAATTTACAAAATTCATATATTTAATCATCTATATCCATTGCATTTGCCATCCAAATTACCTACATTAAATTGACAAAATTGAAAAATTAATCAATTTTATAACATGAAATGGATAGGCCATCGAGGCAAGATTGACTAGATGGATATGGCCAATATAGTTGGACACATAACAATCCGACCAACCAAACTGATTTTTTTTTAGCTCGATTTGTTATATGTGTCAATTCAATTCAGTTTGCAAAAAAATGTAAAAATCCGACATAATCGAATCGATGTCCATCTTTGACAGTCGAAGAGTAGATCCTATCGAGCATAGCCGGTAATTAAAGAGGGCTTAAAAGCAAATGTCGAAATTAAAAATTTTGATAGAATTTTCCGGGAAAATGAAGGAAAAAACGTGAAGAAATGGGCAAGTGGGAAAGGGAAAGAGGAGAAGCATTTAAGATGGTCAAAGCAGAAAGGCAGAAAAATGAGACAACATGTCATATTCAGGTCCCCGACATGCCAAAATACTATTGCTTTGCTCCAAACCTCACGAGTGTGTTTCTGATTCTTATTCTGATTCTGACTCTCTCTCGCTCTGCCTTTTTATTAAACACTCACTGCTAAACTCTCTTTTTCTCTCTATATCCATAAAAATATCTCTCATTCTTTCTCAATTATATCCATAGAATGTTGGACTTTTTTAACTTTGAAAAATTTGGCACCACTTTGATTTTCAACTTCCCTCTTATCAACGATTTAATAACACAAATTTGACTCTCTCTTTCTCTCTCTCCTTTTCAGTTCCATATAAATTCTCAAGCTAGCCCAAATTCTTAGCTTTGCCTGTTTCACTTTGACTTGGCTTCCTTCATATATAAGTATAACCGTCCCCCACAAACTCATTACTTGAAAAAACCCAAATCAAAGGTCTACCCATTTTGCCTTTTTTCTTTTTTTTTTTCTTTTTTTCCCCCTCCCTCTTTTAAACACCTTTATTACTATGAAAGCCTCTTTTTTTTTTTTTTCTTTTTTCTTTTTTTTGAGGGGATAAAAAATGGTCATGTAAGAGTTTGGTCTTGTGGCCTTTGCGGATTGAAATGGGTGGGTTGTGATGTGGATATCCAAATTAGAGACGTGAAAGTGGGAGGGGTGGGTCAGGCAATAATTTTTCAGACTTGTTCTAAGTTTGGGGCAAGTGGATATTAAAGAATTCCATGGTCTTAACTCTGTGTGTGTGTGTGTGTTTTTTTTTTTTTTCAGGTAAATATGATCTTAATGTTGTTTTTTTGGTAATGTGATCTTAATGTTGTTGGTGCTTAAAACATAGTGTAACGTGCATTATATTTCATGACCCAATTAACAACTTATATATGTGTAGGTGAAGCATTAGTTTTGATGAGGTAGCTAGTCCAATGCTTGGAGATTAACATGATAGGGTACTTTTTTTTTTCTTCTTATTTTTCCTCATTCTTTCAATTAAATGCTAATTCCATGGTTCTCCTATTACGCATTAAATAAAGTCCACTAATTGCCAAGATTAAATGTCATTATTTAGTCTAATTTGCATCAGGTCAAGATGATTGGGCAATACATAAAGCACCCACCTCAATTATCATGCTTCATTATAAATTCCAATATATAAATCTTGTAATAATTGAATTATTAATATAATGTAGGTGGTCACCACCTTATATAATTTAATTGTACCTTCCAAAAAATTGTTGTTAATTATATATTTTTAAGTACCTGGCCCTAATTAAGAAAGGATTCTGATAAATTGATCAATAATAATGCTAATTAATGCGCTAATGCAGGGTATTAATTAGTGTTTGCATGGTTCTATACCTATTTATCAGATATAGATAATGACAGCGTACATGGTAGACTCAGATTGTTGCTTAATTTACCTGAGCTGTGAGCTACGACAATAAGTAGACCCTAAATTGGGTTCCATACACATAATTAAATGCCATTAAAATCATGGATTCTTACCCTGCACTCCTTTTTTTTTACCATGACTGTCAGAAAGCTCTTTTTTCATAGGTCTACTTCAAAATTTTAAATTACTATCAATTTTATTTTTTACATATATATACTTTTAATCTATAGCATAAGAAGGGGTGAGAATACATGTTGCTTATTTATATATTCAATTTGTTAAATTCGAGATTGCAGAGATAGGCCAATAAAAAAAAATCAGCTGTTATTCAATTACATAAAATTAATTTGTGATAAAATTTTAGTGTAATGCTGTAAATATTATTTAGTCTATTAATATATCAATTAAGTATATATATATTATTAGTTAATATATAAATATAACTTAAATATAATCCATGAACTTTTAAAATAATAAACATATTAGTATACTACATAAGAACTCTAGAATTTTACAAAATTTATTAGAGTTATTGTTAATCAATTGTCTTCCATTTGCTACGAAATTTAATACGGTCACAAAAAATTTTGATTACCTGTAAAATCATTAAATACAATAAAAATCTGAGATTTGTTTTTTTTGGGGTGTGTGTAGGCACAATATTTATTTTCCAAACGTACTTTAAAATTTTTTAGGAATCAAAAACAAAGAAAGAAAATAAATAACTTTGGTAAAAGATATTAATAAAATCCAAAGATTGAGAAAGAGAGAGAAGTAAAATATATTACCAATGACCATCATAAAAAAGAAGAGGTAAAAAAGATAAAAGTGAAAGCTTTCCAGGAAAGTTGAGAGTATATCACAATAAAGAATTTGACATGAGTGAGGCTTTTTTCACTTTCTTATGATTGTGCCTCCCCCTGACATATATAAAAGAGGATTCTGTAATCTCTATTATTAGTATATTTTATTTTTTATTTACTTCTGGAAATTGGAAATGTAATTACTTCTTTTTACTGCTTAATTCTTATCAATCAATTCTGAATTAATGCTTCAAAAAAAATATGTTATATGCTTCACTGTATTTTATCTTTTTTAACATGTACTTATCAAGCTTTGTAGTAAAAGCACATTAACATTTATGGCAAAAATTCAGGTCCTCCTGAACCAAAATTCAGATTGGTAAAACGGGGTTTTCCCTCCCAATTTTTAACTTTGCCGTTTAACTCCCATCATCATTACAAACATGACTAAAGCCATTTTGCTTATTTCACTTTTACTAAATCACCAAACCAATTTTGGAAAAAGTTCTAATTTTTTTTATTACCCAAAAAAGATATATGACTTATAGACATCAATGAACATTGAGCTTTTTTTTTTTTTTTT
>QANX01002024.1:0-10251 GCA_003254975.1 Ochetophila trinervis | reverse complement strand
ATTTTACCTTCTTTTAACAATTTTTTTTAAAAAAAAGTGCAATTCGATATTGTGTAACTTCTTGGGCTAGCTAGGATGAACAATTTAATTTAATGTCGTTAAGAAATTTATTGAATGTTTTAGACTCAACTTTAAAGGTTGAGCTGGGGCATCTAGATTACTTAACAATATAGCAATTATATAATTTTGATTTAGTAAGCTATATAACCTACTGAAAAGAAATTTATTGACTGTGTTTTGGTAATTTCTTTCATTAAACAATGTAATATTTTATTTTTATATGAGTATCAATTTTGGAACTCTTCTCCTGTTTATGTGTGATTTCTTAAGGGAAATAATTGTGCCTTATCAAATCGAAATGCACTAATTTATTGAAAATGGAGACGCATGGAACATGTGAAATTAGACTAATTTGTTAAAATCACATACACCATAAATGAACAGAAAGTTTCTTATTTCTTAATATATATTAGGAAATTTGTTTTTCATTTTTTATTTTTTTTATTTGCCTTTGCTACAGCTAGCAATTATAGATAATTAGTATTTACTTTTTCATAAAGACTTTTTTATGAAATATTGCATCGATTTAATAGTTAAGATTTAAAAATTTATTTATGCTTTACTAGATTTTTACAAAGTTTATATATTTTAATATCTCAGTAAATTTATATTATGTTATTTATTGATTTTTGAAACCCATCTTCTAAAGTAATTTAAAATCTTATAAAAAAATATTTGATATATTGAATAAGAAAATAAAAATTGAACAATATTTTTTTTTTTTTTTGCTGAAAAATAAGATTGGAAGGGTAGAGAGTGGTGTATCTCCTACAATTCCGAATGATAGACTTACTCGGGTCGATCAATCTGTCAATTTACATTTCATCATTACGTTTAGTTCAGCATGACAAATTGAGTATTCGATTCAGACGATGGAAATTCTCGAATTTTGCCCTCTTGGCCAAAAGTTAAAACATTTACCAATCCATCTAGCATTTCTGGATAAAAATTAAATAGTATCAAACAGAATGTTTAGATGTCAAAAAAATAACCCATCCAAATTAATTTTTTTTTACATCCAACTCAGAGTATGATCATGTTTCTGTTTCTTATATGCAACTTTTCATTGCTTTGATATCTGTCTCCAACTTTTACAATATAAGCTTTTTTTTTTTTTTTTAAATCCTGGAGTATTATTTTCACCAAACACATTGCATATAATACAGTAGCGTAATTGGTAAAATTTATTGGCATGATTTTTAAGAATATGAGATAAAATCTGTATTTTTTATTTTATTTTATTTATTTTATTTTTTTATTTTTATAAAAAAAAGAGATCAAATCTGTTTTATGACATGAAGGCTAAAAGTTAATCAATATAAGAAAATTAGTCTATGGAATATATAATTGCAATTTATTATTTTCTAGTACTTTAATGTAATTTATATTATAGGATCCAGATCTTCCATCCCTTTTATTGTATCCCCATTCTTGTCCAACATTAACACCTTGCAAAATATTCATAAAAAACAATAAAAAATGAATTCAAAATCATTTCAAAATTAACAAATAAAATTAACTTTTTTTTTTTTTGTTGAAATAAATAAAAGCAATTAAGTGATAAAATAACAGCTTCTATCATTGGTCTGGACAAAAATTAAGACTAAAGTTTTACATCCATTTTAAATCTTAATTTTTAAAACATTATAATTGAGCAATTTAATTTACAATTTATTGCACATTTAATTAATTCCTAAATTTTCTAAAATGATGGTAAAGCTAACACATCAGTGCATACGAGGCATATCATTATGGATACTATTTTATATCTGAAGGTTAGTCTTGAAGTTAAGCCCCGAAGATGAGCCTCAGGTATCTACGATAGTGGGGTGCATACACTAAACTTTCTGAGGGAGTGAATACACTAAACTTTCCGAGTGAGTAAATACATTTAACTTTCCAAGGGAGTGATTAAGATTTCTGACATTCGAAGTTATTCTGAAGTCCCGAGCGTACCATGTGGCCCGAAAATCCGAGCCATAAAGGAATAAAAAAGTTTTTCAAGGCATCTTGAACACGCTTCTCTTTTGTAACTATCTAAAGTATCTTGTACGCGTGCCTTCTTCAGAACTATCCGGGGCACCTTGTATACGTGTCCAGGAAGCTCAAACACTACTTCTAAAGCATTCTAAAGTGCTAAAAGAAGGTGAAATGCCAATTATAATTGTTTTGGACACAATTAATTCTACAATAATGGAAATTAGTTGTCATCAAGAGCATTCAATTGATGGTTATAAGTTCATAAAAGCACCGATGCTATAAGTAAGAGGTGAAAGCTAAAGGTAAATGAGAGATATTCTTAAACAGGCATAATTCTATTATCTGGTACACACAAAACACAATATTCATTCTATGAATTACTCTTTAATTTACAAGATACATTCTCTTCTTTCTTTCGAATACTGACTTGAACGTCAGAGCGTCTTTTGTAGGTACCACACCGGTGCTGTACTTCTATTCTTTTTCAAGAGAGATTGAACAGTTTGGGAGGTAACATAAAGTTGTAATAACAGTTTAGCCAGCCAGGTAGAGGGTATTTCACATTTGATACGTGATTATACTTCCAAGTACACATCTTTTTCAGTTCTTGACAATAGAATCTCAAGAATTTATCTGGTGACTGTAATTCCATGTCGAATCCCAACGAAACACCGAATCCTGTAATTTCTGTTTTCAATTTCATTTTGCTTTCAATTTCTGCTATTTGTCTGACAGTTTTATAATTTATACTAATGCATGTAATATCTTTTATGTATATATAGCAAAATTGTATTTGTAACTCTGCATGAGATTTATATGCAGGTCCAACTACAAAATTATGCGAATCTCCAAACAATGTCAACTAAGATACATTCAAGTCTAATCAAGCATTTTTGCGTGGCACTTCAACTAGCTAGCGTGAAAGCAATCTAACTAGTTATTGTTGCGTAGCGCTTCAACCAAGTCAACGTATAGGCACTCTAATAAAAGAGCATTGTTGCAAAACTTGGCCAACATGAAAACAATATCGGTCATTGCGAGCGTAACGTTTTAGCTAGTTGATGTGAAAGCAAATGTTAGAATAATTTATAAAGCAAAATTAGACTCGGAGCATAATTAATCACCCAAGCTCACTTCCACAGATAACACTAGCCATTGTCTCACATCTTACAAGTCATCCCATAATATATTTTTTATATTTTACATGCACATATTTATGCATAAACTATTATAATTCTACATATATGTTAGTATTGCACTTGTATTTTTGCATTTTATGTAGGTTTTAGCATATCAATCTTCTACAAAAATAGAGTTACTTTCAACTTTAAATGCTAATAGTCCAAGCCCGAACTGACAACTAATAGTCCACGCTCAGATTGACAACTCGGATAAAAGTTTTGCCCATTTCATGGGCTCAAAATTTTCGCCCGCACTTCATGGACTATAATATAAAATTTTCAACTCTAACTATCGGGTCCACCTTGAGTTCAAATTACACCTATAGAATTAACTTTTCTTTTCTGAAAGGCTTTTGTCTGCAGGAGGATCATTTCTGAAGTTAAGTTGAAGTGTCAGCTTGAATTTGACTACACACTTCATCGTCTTTGTCCTCAAAATTTTATGCTCTTGTTGGAGGAGATATCGTCATCTAGAATGATCTCCTCTCCTTGTCACTAGGCTCAGAAAGTTGAGTTCAGCTGTCGTTTCTGAAAGAGCTCTTCAAATTTTTCACATTGCTATACGTGCTTTTGAGACTAGAACTCCGTGATGACCTTGGCTGATTCCTTCAGCTTGGCATCACGGTCGATGACTATGCATAGGGTGTTCTGAAGGCCATCACAGGTCTCCTGAAAATCTATTTGTTCAGTCTAAAGACGTACTCAACCAATTCCATGATTTTCTCCATGGGTCTTAGAGGTTTTTCTTTTCTATTATCTTTTGGTCTCCAGTTTTTCCAATTTATTCCAAGACTCCTTAGCAGTGACCTTGGTTTAAGAAATAGTGTTATTCTCCATGGCTTTGACGAGTTCCAAAGGGAGATTCGGCCACAAGTAAGTCCAAATTGAATACCTGACAGAATTAATTGTTCTTCAAGATGAAGACCTGCTTCGACAATTTCCTCATGCGTTAGGATTGATTTGAGGCAGAGATCTTCAATTTGGCCAAGAATTCAGATTGATCTTTTTAATCCAAAGTTAGGGATATACATATTTGATTTTGAATAGAAGTAACTCCATGAATTGAGGTGTCACTTCACGGAGTGGAGGCTAACTGTGGATACTATTTCATATATGAATGCTAGTCTCAAATATTTTTCGAGGGTGAGCCTTAACTGTCCACGATAGTGGGGTGAAGGCACTAAACCTTCCAAGTGAGTGAAGACACTAAATTTTCCGAAGAAGTGAAGACACTAAACCTTCCAAGGAAATGCAGATGTTTAAACTTCCGAGGGAGTGATTAAGGTTTCGGACATTCGTAGTTACTCTAAAGTTTTGAGCATACCAGGTGTCTTGAAAATTTGAGCCATAAATGAATGAAAAAGTTTTCCAAGGCATCTTGAACACGTGCCTTTTTCAGAACTATCCGATGTATTTTAAACGCGTGTCTTATTTGAAACTATCTGATGCACCTTGTATACGTGTCTAGGAAGCTCAAACACTACTTCTGAAGTGTTCTAACATGGTGAAAAAATGTGAAGCGCTAATAGTAACTGTTCCGAATACAATTAATTCAGCAATAATGAGAATTAATTGTCATCAAGAACATTTAATAGACGGTTATAAGTTCATAAACACACCAAGGCTATAAGTAAAATGTGAGAGTTAAAAGTAAATATGAGCTATTCTTAAACAGACAAAATTCTATTTTTCTGATACACGCAAAACACAATATTCATTTTTTGAATTACTTTTTAATTTACAACATATATTCTCTTCTTTTTTTTGAATGTTGACTTGAACGTTTGAGTATTTTTGATAGGTACTACATTGATATTGTAATTTTTAATCTTTTTCTAAAAAGTTGAACAGTTTGAATGTAATTTTCATCATTTGGTTAAAAAAAGCTGCGCAAAATTCCAAATGTTTTTGTAAATTTTGACCGAACCTTTAGCTCTACATTTTGAGTTTAGAAATTGAACAATATGTAATAAATTGTAAATATGTTTTTTATTATATTAGAGGAAGAATTTAAATTTTGAACCTTTACAAAAAGTAGTGGCGTTGCTACAATAAATTGTAAATTAAGACCTGAATACAATGTTTTTATTTTATTTTAAATAAAACCTTAATACAATTCTAAAGTCTAAAATGCAATTAATTCGTAGTCCAAAATACAAAAAATACGAAAAAGTGCAGTCATTCCTTAGTATAACATTATGGTAAAAGTTATCTTCCCAAAAAAAAAAAAAAACATTATGGTAAAAGTCCACTAATTATGTTTTCCTTTATTTCTTTGGTTATAAAAATATTTTTTGCTTACCAACCCACCTAATTAAATAACTTTAATTTTCTAAAGGTAAAGTTAATTAAATCTTTATAGAAAAAAAGCACTAATTACCGAAATCAAGGCGCTGATGACCTCAAATGACAGGCTTGTCGGTCTTGAAATTACTCTAACTTGCTTTTGAACATTGATGGTCAAGTTGCAAAGAATATTGAATGGGAAGAAATTCATATCTCTTGAGAAAATTTTAATTTTGAACTTTGTTGATGAGCCAGTTATTATAGTGTCTTTGATGAGGCAGAGAATTTAGAGTGTTGATAGTTTTGATTAGATAAGAAAAGGAAAGGAAGACACAGTTGGCCCTAAACAATTTGAATTGAAAAGATGGGTTTGAAAAACCCTCTAAAAAGATAATTATCTTCTTTCTTCTTCCACCACTTCTAATTATAAGTGGTTGACAGGCTAATCAAAAGTCTAATCCCATTAACTAATGGGTCTTCTTATAATTTATATGAAGAAATTTTTATTTTTTTAATATATGTGTCTGACTTATAATTCAAATTCATACTGTATAACCCCTTTAAAAAGCAAATGGGTCTTCTGATTTTATTTTTACTTTTAGTTTTTTCCAAGACCAAAATATCAATGAACAGATTATAATATATTGAACAGAATAGACTCAAACGTTGACTTTATAATTAATAAGATCATCATTTTTGTTCTAGCTTGAGTTTTCGTGTAAATATAAATGCCAAAATTTAGATACAGAATGATATAAATATTAATTTGTTAATAAAATCAATAAAATCCAAATAAAAAAATAATTGAATCCCATACAAATTGATAAAAATGGAAAATTATTATTTTATATTCAAAAATTGATAAAGTAGATTTAGTGGCTGGCTCTAATATTACTGATTTCATATTCATATGCTTTGTACAAGTTAAATTAATAAGGTCAGCATGCAAAACTAAAAAGATCAAATAAACAAACTCAAGGTAATAAAACATCCCAGTCCAATCCTTTATTTGAGTATTATTTTCATTCCAAATGACGGGGAAAAGGGTGCTCATTTCTGATTTTTATCATTAATAATATCAAGTTATGGGTTTCCAAACAAGATCTTGAGCCTTTCAAACATTTCGTCTATAAAATTTCTTTTTTTAGTACAAACAAACTGTTGGAAATATGGATCTACACCCAAAAAGAAAAAAAAGACGGAAAAAAAAAAACAGTTGGAAATATGGCAAAAATGGTAGATTTTTAAGCACAAACCCAAGACTAAGTCTTAAGGATCGATCGGTTTGTACAAGTTTTGTAACTGGAAATTTTTATTCATAGAACAAGCACCAATTTAACTTTTAAAGTGCTTGAAGAGCTCGTTCGTTTTTGAGTGGGCTTAAGTTACTTAAGTTATTTAATTCACCTACTTGTTTAAGGTGTTTAATTCATCTATTAGTTTGAGGTGTTAGCTTAAGATGCTTGCTTAAGGTATTTAAGCTAGCAACATGCTTAAAGAGCTTAACCACTTGCCACGTGTCACATGAAGATTTGAACAAAGCTTGGAAAGATGTGAGAGCATTTTTAATAGAATATATATTGCTAAAATTAGCATATTATATAAGCATATATATATTATTTTGAAAAAATATACTTTAATAGTAATGTTTATAATGAATGTCGAGTTGACGTAACATTAAAATTTTTAAAATAAATACATTTACTAGTGAGATGCACTTTAGCATGACAAACACGTTGTCTCATGTCAAAACCGAGTGATGCCTCATCAACCTAGCTACCTGATAGTGCCATGTGTATATTCTTCTTGATTGCTTTGTGGTGAAACTCTCCCCGTTTATTAGTCCATGTGTCAAGCAAGGATTAAAGCCAAAAATGTGTCCCAAAAAAAAGTAGTTGCAGCCCACCTATTGAGTGCAACTTGACATGGGTTTACACTAGCAAAAGCATCCTTGAAACCAAAGCTCTCTTCCCTCATTTGATGGGTGTTTCGGCCATGGAACCCTTTATTCTTCTCAAGAGGAGCTACTACTCATGATTGAGATGACCCCTAAACTCCATAGCTGGAAACATAGGTCCATAGAAGCCATTTTAGAAGCCAAAACCTTCATAAAGAACACCGGCTTTATTGGTAACAACCGGTAGTGTGACCAGTTTTTGAGTGCCTAATTGTGGGAAAAAATTCAGGCCATTATGCATCCTAGAACTAAGTTCAATTATGAATGTATCCGAGTATAGCTAGAGAGTTGTATTGAATTTGGTTTTGTAATACCAGTTTTGGATTGAAATTTAAACATTTAATTAGTTTGCATTAGATTAGATTGTTTCTTATTTTTCCCTTGTTGAATGCGTTAAGAATCGAACAAGCCAAAAACACAAAAACAAACACCAATAGCCTTGTTTATTTTAAAAAACAAAACCTGAACTCATAAAAACACTAAAACCGGGAAAAAACCTCACCTTATAGCCTTAAATGACAAAATGCTTTGTATCTAAAGGTGTTTAGTGGCAAAACCATTGGCTAATTTGATACAGTGACAGCCAAATTTGTCATTATTGCCCGTTTCGTTTCAACAATTACTTTTTCAAACCTTTTTCCAAATCCGGTTTTTAAGACCTTTCAAACTCAAGCCAAACAAGTTATTAAAAATTCTTTCTCTTAGCATACCTTGCTTTGCCATCCCCAACAGAAACATATGGGTTAAACATAGGGTTGTAAATGAGACGTTGAGCCGAGAATTAGGATTCTCAAGGATCAGCTCGCATGCTTTCAGGATTGCTTAAGCTCACAAAATTTTAAAATACTTTGCTCAAGATTGGCTTGGCTTGTTCATAAAAAGCTCGAGCTTAACTCTATTCGGCTAGTTTAAATGCAAATACGTAACAAAAAAAAAAATTAAACATTTGATATTATTTAATGTTTATTTTAATACTAAATTAAAAATAAATTTGATTTATTTATCAATTTTACCGATAAATTAGTTTTTTAATAAAATTATGTATGAAAATATTGTTTAAGTATTATAACTACTTAGTAAGTTTAAATTAATAAAATAATTTTAATATAGACATGTATAAACAAGTTTTAGCTACTAGTGAGCTAGTCACGAGCTTTATTTCTTGCTCAAAATTGGCTCACAAGGTTTATTTATTGTCAGCCCTATTATTGTTGTTTGAAAACTTATTTTTCAAACCTTTTCACAAATCCAGTTTTTATAAACCTTTCAAACCCAAGCCAATCAAGTTATTCAAAATTCTTTCTCTTAGTATACCTTGCCTTGCCATCCCTAACAAGAACATATGGGTTAAATACACTACCCTAAAAGTGTGGATACCTGACATTAAATGTGCGATATAGAACAAAAATTGTGTGACGAAAAATTAATTTCCGGCATAAAATTATTGCGTTGTCGTTATTGTAATAAAACGACGACACAACACCGTCGTTAAATTGTTTTGTTAGTGGTGCCAAATACATTATGCGACATGCATTCGACAATTGTAATGAAAAATATGAGTGCTAAAACCATTTGCTACACAATGACTTAAAATGTCGCTAAATAATTAGGCGTGAAACGTAAGTAGTGACACCAAAAATACTTTTGGCGACAAATATTTTACGTTTGTCGCGAAGTGGTGCCAAATACATTATGCGACATGCATTCGACAATTGTCATGAAAAATATGAGTGCTAAAACCATTTGCTGCACAATGACTTAACATGTCGCTAAATAATTAGGCGTGAAACGTAAGTAGTGACACCAAAAATACTTTTGGCGACAAATATTTTGAGTTTGTTGCGAAGGCTTTACGTGGCAAAAACCATTCGTGACATAAGAAGATAAAGTGTAGCTAAATAATTAGGCTCAAAACGTCATTTGTGAAAGCAGGTGACATAGGTGTCCCTATTAATGGGTAAAAGGAAACACTTGCATCACTGATGAGGTCCAATTAGTGACACATGCACTTTTATATTGCTAAATTAGAAAAAAGTGACACAAAATGTCTCCAATAATAGGTAAAATGCGACACCAACATTGCTCATGAGTAAAAATTAGTGACACATAAAGATTGTGTCAAAATGAGACACATGTGTCGCCAATGAAGGTTAAAAGGCGACACCGGCGTCGCTAATGAAAGAAAATTAGCAACATCTGTAATTTGTGTGTCGCTAGTTACGACAAACATGATGTCTCGGCATTTAATTCACATATACTAAAAATTAATTTACACCTATTATAATTTTCAAAATAATAATTTTCAACTTCTTAAATTAATTTAGATTACTAAATGAATAATTTAAGTTAGTTTAAAAAATTAATAATTTAAATTATCTTGAAAAATTATTTTTTTTAAAAATAAATTAATGTTAGAAAAAAATAGAAAATTATTTTAAATAAATTTACCATACGCACCTACTAACTTTAATAACCATTTTCATCTCATGTTATTATTTTAAATTAAATAATTTAAGTTAGATTACTACATTAATATTTGATATTTATAACTTAAAAATTAATTTAATAAATTAATTGAAAAAAAATAAAAATAAAAAACTAGCTTAGACTTTTAGGGACGTAGTGTGTCGCTAAAAGTACCTTTAAGAGACGCAGTACGTTGCTGAAAGTACCTTTTAGAGACGCAGTGCGTCGCTAATTGTCATTATTATTATTTTTTACTTCAATTAAAATTTATCAAAACAATTATTTTTTGAAACTTAGAAATTAATCTATCTTACTAAATTA